>QNTS01002742.1:181352-194573 GCA_003317085.1 Hucho hucho | reverse complement strand
TGACCAAATACTTATTTTCCACCATAATTTGCAAATAAATTCATTAAAAATCCTACAATGTGATTTTCTGGATTTTTTTTCCTCATTTTGTCTGTCATAGTTGAAGTGTACCTATGATGAAAATTACAGGCCTCTCTCATCTTTTTAAGTGAGAGAACTTGCACAATTGGTGGCTGACTAAATACTTTTTTCCCCCACTGTATATATATATGTGTGTATACACTGTACTCCATACCATCTACTGCATCTTGCCTATGCCGGTCGGCCATCGCTCATCCATATATTTATATGTACATACTCGTATTCATTCCTTTACTCTTGTGTGTATAAGGTAGTTGTGAATTTGTTAGATTACTTGTTAGATACTACTGCATGGTCGGAACTAGAAGCACAAGCATTTCGCTACACTCGCATTAACATCTGCTAACCATGTGTATGTGACAAATAAAATTTGATTTGATTTGAGCTAAGCGTCTTGGCCTTTTATAAACACATTTCATGCAATTCTACTTCATATGACTGGAGACATTTTTAATACAACACTCTGCTGACACTGACAAACAGATAGACAAAAACGCTGTTGTCTGATCTATATAATAAACTCAGAAAAAAAAGAAACGTCCTCTCACTGTCAGCTGCGTTTATTTTCAGAAAACTTAACATGTGTAAATATTTGTATGAACATAAGATTCAACAACTGAGACCATCTGAACAAGTTCCACAGACATGTGACTAACAGAAAGTGAATAATGTGTCCCTGAACAAAGGGGGGGTGCATCTCCTCCTCATGGACTGCAACCAGATTTTCCAGTTCTTGCTGTGAGATGTTACCCTACTCTTCCACCAAGGCACCTGCAAGTTCACCGGACATTTCTGGGGGTAATGGCCCTAGCCCTCACCCTCCGATCCAACAGGTCCCAGACGTGCTCAATGGGATTGAGATCCGGGCTCTTCGCTGGCCATGGCAGAACACTGACATTCAACATTCCTGTCTTGCAGGAAATCACGAACAGAACGAGCAGTATGGCAGTTATTGTCATGCTGGAGGGTCATGTCAGGATGAGCCTGCAGGAAGGGTACCACATGAGGGAGGAGGATGTCTTCCCCTGTAACACACAGCGTTGGGATTGCCTGCAATGACAACAAGCTCAGTCCGATGATGCTGTGACACACCGCCCCCAGACCATGACGGACCCTCCACCTCCAAAACGATCCCGCTCCACAGTACAGACCTCGATGTAACGCTCATTCCTTCGACGATAAACGCAAATCTGACCATCACCCCTAGTGAGACAAAACCGCGACTCGTCAGTGAAGAGCACTTTTGCCAGTCCTGTCTGGTCCAGCGACAGTTGGTTTGTGCCCATAGGCGACGTTGTTGTCGGTGATGTCTGGCGAGGACCTGCCTTACTACAGGTGTAACTCGGGCAGTTGTTGTTGCCATCCTGTACCTGTCCCGCAGGTGTGATGTTCGGATGTACTGATCCTGCTGTCGGTCCTGTCTCCCTGTAGCGCTGTCTTAGGTGTCTCACAGTACGGACATTGCAGGTTATTTCCCTGGCCACATCTGCAGTCCTCATGCCTCCTTGCAGCATGCCTAAGGCACGTTCACGCAGATGAGCAGGGACCCTGGGCATCTTTCTTTTAGTGTTTTTCAGAGTCAGTAGAAAGGCCTCTTTAGTGTCCTAGGTTTTCATAACTGTGACCTTAATTGCCTACCGTCTGTAAGCTGTTAGTGTCTTAACGACCGTTCCACAGGTGCATGTTCATTAATTGTTTATGGTTCATTGAACAAGCATGGGAAACAGTGTTTAAACCCTTTACAATGAAGATCTGTGAAGTTATTTGGATTTTTACGAATTATCTTTGGAAGACAGGGTCCTGAAAAGGGGACTTTTAGGCCTACAAGAAGGGGAGACACAAATAGCCTACAATATGACATCCATCTAACATGGAGGAGGAACTTATTGTCCAAAAAAATCTACCTTTCATGTGGCACTGACTCAACAATGATAAAGAGTGAATATGCTCACTACCCGGGAACATGGCTGACGCGCTCCGCTGGTGCCAATAAGATAGGCTATACTGTTCAATCAATTAAGTAGAGAACTTTGAAAACTATAAGACTAATTTGTTTTCTTCATTGTCTTCACTTTATAGCAATAGCCATTTGCTTTCCAAACTATGATAAATTGCGATATGCCACAAGAATCAATGCAAGTCAACAATCATCTATGTGATCAATTTGAGATGGCGCCGGAGGAGATGGCTGCCGTTGTACGGGCTCCTAACCAATTGTGCTACTTTGTGTGTTTTTTCTAGTTATTTATAACTTATTTTTTACATCATGTTTCTGCCACTGTCTCTTATGGCCAAAAAGAGCTTTTGGACATCAGGACAGCGATTACTTACCTCGTACTGGACAAAGATTCTTTCTTTAACGAGTCTGATGCAAAGGATTTACTTCAGACACCCGACAAGGCCCAAATCCGACGGCGAATGCGTAATCCGCCTCTACCATCAGTTCTAATAGCCAACGTACAATCATTGGATAATAAAATGGATGAGCTCCGATCAAGACTATCCTACCAACGGGACATTAAAAACTCATGTCTGTCTGAATGACGACATGGATAACATACAGCTGGCTGGGTTTTCCGTGCATCGGCAAGATAGAACAGCTGCTTCCGGGTAAGACAAGGGGTGGTGGTCTGCGTCTATCTGAAAATAACAGCTGGTGCACAAAATCTAATATTAAGGAAGTCTCACGGTTTTGCTCGCCTGAGGTAGAGTATCTCATGATAAGCTGTAGACCACACTATTTACCAAGAGTTTTCATCTATATTTTTCGTAGCTGTCTATTTACCACCACAAACCGATGCTGGAACTAAGACCACACTCAACGAGCTGTATAAGGCCATAAGCAAACAAGAAAAAGCTCATCCAGAGGCGGCGCTACTAGTGGCCCGGGGACTTTAATGCAGGGAAACTTAAATGCGTTTTACCTCATTTCTACCAGCATATTACATGTGCAACCCAATTTTTTTTTTACTTTACTCCATTTGGCTAATCTGACCATAACTCTATCCTCCTGATTCCTGCTTACAAGCAAAAACTAAAGCAGGAAGCACCAGTGACTCACTCAATATGGAAGTGGTCAAATGACGCAGTTGCTAAGCTACAGGACCGTTTCTCTAGCACAGACTAGAATATGTTCTGAGACTCTTCCGATGGCATTGAGGAGTACACCACATCAGTCATTTGCTTCATTAATAAGTGCATCGATGACGTTGTCCCCACAGTGACTGTACGTACATACCCCAACCAGAAGCCATGGATTACAGGCAACATCTGCACTGAGCTAAAGGGTTGAGCTGCCGCTTCAAGGAGCGGGACTCTAACCTGGACGCTTATAAGAAATCCCGCTATGCCCTCCGACGAACCATGAAACAAGCAAAACGTCAATACAGGACTAAGATTGAATAGTACTACACCGGCTCCGACGCTAGTCAGATGTGGCAGGACTTACGGACTACAAAGGGAAGCACAGCCACAAACTGCCCAGTGACACGAGCCTACCAGACGAGCTAAATCACTTCTATGCTCGCTTCGAGGCAAGGTACACTGAAGCATGCAGGAAAGCATCAGCTGTTCAGGACAACTGTGTGATAACGCTCTCCGTAGCCGATGTAAGTAAGACCTCTAAACCGGTCAACATTCACAAATCTGCAGGGCCAGACGGATTACCAGGACGTGTACTCCGAGCATGCGCGGGCCAGACGGATTACCAGGACGTGTACTCCGAGCATGCGCTGACCAACTGGCAAGTGTCTTCACTGACATTTTCAACCTGTCCCTGACCGAGTCTGTAATGCCAACGTTTCAAGCTGACCACCATAGTCCCTGTGCCAAAGAACATCAAGGTAACCTGCCTAAATGACTACCGACTCGTAGCACTCACGTCTGTAGCCATGAAGTGCATTGAAAGGCTGGCCATGGCTCACATTAACACCATTATCCCAGAAACCCTAGACCAACTCTAATTTGCATGCCGCCCCAACAGATCCACAGATGATGCAATCTCTATTGCACTCCACACTGCCCTTTCCCACCTGGACAAAATAAACACCTTTGACTACAGCTCAGCGTTCAACACTATAGCGCCCTCAAACCTCATCACTAAGCTAAGGACCGTGGGACTAAACACCTCCCTCTGCAACTGGATCCTGGACTTCCTGATGGGCTGCCCCCAGGAGGTAAGGGTAGGTAACAACATATGCCACGCTGCTCTTCAACACGGGGGCCCCTCAAGGGTGCATGCTCAGTCCCCTCCTGTACTCCCTGTTCACCCACGACCGCATGGCCAAGCACGACTCCAACACCATCATTAAGTTTGCCGCCGAGACAACAGTGGTAGGCCTGATCACTGACAACGATGAGAGAGCCTAAAGGGAGGAGGTCAGAGATTTGGCAGTGTGGTGCCAGGACAACAACCGCTCCCTCAATGTGAGCAAGACAAAGGAGATGATTGTGGACTACAGGAAAAGGAGGCTCGAGCACACCCCCATTCTCCTCGACAGGGCTGTAGTGGAGCAGGTTGAGAGCTCCCTGGTGTCCACATCACCAACAAACTATCATGGTCCAAACACACCAAGAAAGTTGTGAAGAGGGCACGACAACACCTATTCCCTCTCAGGAGACTGAAGATCCTCAGATCCTCAAAAAGGTCTACAGCTGACCCATCGAGAGCATCCTGACTGGTTGCATCACCACCTGGTATGGCAACTCCTCGGCCTCCGACCGCAATGCACTACAGAGGGTAAGAGGCCAAGCTTCTTACCATCTGGGACCTCTATTCCAGGCGGTGTCAGAGGAAGACCCTAAAAATTGCCAAAGACTCCAGCCACCCTAGTCAGACTGTTCTCTCTGCTACCGCACGGTAAGCGGTGCCGGAGCGCCAAGTCTAGGTCCAAAAGGCTTCTTAACAGCTTCTAACCCCAAGCCATAAGACTCCTGAATTGCTAATCAAATGGCTACCCAGACTATTTCCACTGCCCCCCCGCTACTCTCTGTTTATTTTCCATGCATAGTCACTTTACTTCTACCTACATGTACATATTACCTCAATTACCTCGACTAACCTGTGCACATTGACTCTTTACCAGTCCCCGTATATAGCCTCACTACTGTTAATTTATTGTTGCTCTTTAATTATGTTATTTTTCTATTTTCTTTTTTATTTTAGTAAATACTTTCTTAGCACTTATTTTTCTTGTTGGTTAAGTGCTTGTAAGTAAGCATTTCACTGTACGGTCTACACCTGTTGTATTCGGCACATGTGACAAATCAAATTTGATTTGCCGGGTGCGCTGCCCAAATTGTGGGCGCTTCCGACTGTAGGCACGGTAATTTAAAACAATACACAGCTTTTCTAAAAAAATAATTAAAGAAGCTAATAATCCTCTGTGGCCAAATCATGCTTTCTGGTGTAGTAGCCTATTTTGAATGTTTTTATTTATTTATTTAGGTATAGTCTAATTAGGCTATATAATAATTTTGGCAATTTAATTATATTTACTTTAGGGGAAGCTTAGCTTATGGACGTGCCGCCTATGTCTGTAATGAACTTTTGATGGAGTTTTCAAAATAAATGGCCACTGGATTAATGCAAATAATCATGACTACTTTGTAGTTACCTTTTAATTGCATTCCCATCTACCCAAAGATCCTTAGGCTATCATTAGCATCGATAAACGGCTATACAAAGTGGTAGACATGCGTCGCAATGCCAAGTCAAACGGTCGAAAATGCGACCATTTTAGTTGCAGTATTGAACCCTGCATCATCCTGACTGGAATAGACTAACCCGATTACCTCATCCTGACTGGAATAGACTAACCCGATTACCTCATCCTGACTGGAATAGACTAACTTGATTACCTCATCCTGACTGGAATAGACGAACCCGATTACCTCATCCTGACTGAGTAGGCTAGGCCATGAAAAGAGAAAGAAAAGATTGCTTCTAATCCTGGTCTTTTCTCAACTGTAAATTAATTAGCTGATCTACAGCCATTGGCAGCCTTGGGAGGGGAGCCTGTAGTGGTAATGATGTAGCAAAATCAATCGATCCCCCTTGCTAGGCTAACAAACACACTCCATGTAGCTAAAACAATCTATTCCCCCTTGCTAGGCTAACACACACACTCCATGTAGTTACTCCCCACCTGCCCGCTCGGTCGGAAGGCGTTAATAACAATCCCACTAAACTGTAGCCGGGTAGCAAAGACTCACGCTTCTGCCTTTTCTCCTCTGAGATGAAAGGGTGTGTTTCAGTGACGTAGCGCTGTTTCCCGGCCCTCCCCAAATTTCCTGCTATTCTACACATTTGTCGCCGTGAGGTCGCCTAGACAGAGAGCTCCTTTACATTTTGTAAAAATTTCATTTTATTTTTATTTTTTGTTGTTGAATATTTTCTATTTCTTTTAGCTAAATGAGTAGATTAAATCTGGGTTACATCTATTTGTTTCCTGCCCGTGAATTTGATTGCAAATTTATGTTGAAAGAGCTGGTTTGCTAACATTTCTAAAAACATGTTTTTACTTATTATCTGGTATTGTGTGTAGATGGATGAGATATTTTATTTAATCCATTTTGAATTCAGGTTGTAACAACAACATTTGGAAAAAGTCAAGGGGTATGAATACTTCCTGAAGGCACTGTACAGTCGTGGCCAAACGTTTTGAGAATGACACAAATATTAATTTCCACAAAGTTTGCTGCTTCAGTGTCTTTAGATATTTTTGTCAGATGTTACTATGGAATAATGAAGTATAATTACAAGCATTTCATAAGTGTCAAAGGCTTTTATTGACAATTACATGAAGTTAATGCAGAGTAAATATTTGCTGTGTTGACCCTTCTTTTTCAAGACCTCTGCAATCCGCCCTGGCATGCTGTCAATTAACTTCTGGGCCACATCCTGACTGATGGCAGCCCATTCTTGCATAATCAATGCTTGGAGTTTGTCAGAATTTGTGGGTTTTTGTTTGTCCACCAGCCTCTTGAGGATTGACCACAAGTTCTTAATGGGATTAAGGTCTGAGGAGTTTCCTGGCCATGGACCCAAAATATCAATGTTTTGTTCCCCGAGCCACTTAGTTATCACTTTTACCTTATGGCAAGGTGCTCCATCATGCTGGAAAAGGCATTGTTCGTCACCAAACTGTTCCTAGATGGTTGGGAGTAGTTGCTCTCGGAGGATGTGTTGGTACCATTCTTTATTCATGGCTGTGTTCTTAGGCAAAATTGTGAGTGAGCCCACTCCCTTGGCTGAGAAACAACCCCACACATGAATGGTCTCAGGATGATTTACTGTTGGCATGACACAGGACTGATGGTAGCGCTCACCTTGTCTTCTCTGGACAAGCTTTTTTTCCGGATGCCCCAAACAATCGGAAAGGGGATTCATCAGAGAAAATGACTTTACCCCAGTCCTCAGCAGTCCAATCCCTGTACCTTTTGCAGAATATTAGTCTGTCCATGATGTTTTTCCTGGAGAGAAGTGGCTTCTTTGCTGCCCTTCTTGACACCAGGCCATCCTCCAAAAGTCTTTGCCTCACTGTGCGTGCAGATGCACTCACACCTGCCTGCTGCCATTCCTGAGCAAGCTCTGTACTGGTGGTGCCCCAATCCCGCAGCTGAATCAACTTTAGGAGACGGTCCTGGCGCTTGCTGGACTTTCTTTGGCGCCCTGAAGCCTTCTTCACAACAATTGAACCTCTCTCATTGAAGTTCTTGATGATCTGATAAATGGTTGATTTAGGTGCAATCTTACTGGCAGCAATATCCTTGCCTGTGCAAATCAATGATGACGGCACGTGTTTCCTTGCAGGTAACCATGGTTGACAGAAGAAAAACAATGATTCCAAGCACCACCCTCCTTTTGAAGCTTCCAGTCTGTTATTCGAACTCAATCAGCATGACAGAGTGATCTCCAGCCTTGTCCTCATCAACACTCACACCTGTGTTAACGAGAGAATCACTGACATGATGTCAGCTGGTCCTTTTGTGTCACGGCTGAAATGCAGTGGAAATGTTTTTTTGGGATTCAGTTAATTTGCATGGCAAAGAGGAACTTTGCAATTAATTGCAATTCATCTGATCACTCTTCATAACATTCTGGAGTATATGCAAATTGCCATCATACAAACTGAGGCAGCAGACTTTGTGAAAATTAATATTTGTGTCATTCTCAAAACCTTTGGCCACGACTGTATATATAAGTCAATTTTTAACAGCCTAAACATTACAAAACTTCTATTCGATCAAATAAGCCTCACGTTATTTGACACGCTCTCATAGACTTCTCAGGCGGACTGATTTTGAGCGGAGTAAATCCTCTCACTTTGTCTCTTCCTCTCTGTTTGAATACACCACCCTATTTTCTTTTTCTATGGGGTCATGGGTCTCCTGACCCATGAGGAGGACTGCAATGGATGGCGAGCTGGCACTGATCAATTATTTGCTCAGTCTGAGGATTTCATCAGAAATGTTGTGCTGGCTGTCATCATTGAGCGAGCGGGAAGTTAACCACAAACGTCATCTCGTACAAGGCGGACGGCGAGGCGCCGGTGAGACGCCTTGAATGGACAGTGTACTGTGCTGCCTGCCTACCACCTGAGGACCTGCTCATCTCCCCCTGTTGACCAACCATTCCCTCTGCTCAGGATATGTGGATCCATCTCGACTGTCGCTTCAAAACGTTCAACTCTATCTGACAGTTGTCATAGTCCAGACCTACTCTCTGTATGTAGCTACACTTTGAGAGTCTCTCTGTAATGAAGCCAAATAAATTATTATTATGTGGCTGAGAGAAAATGTTGCAGTTTTAAATGCCAGTTTGACAACACACGTTTCCTCGGGAAGGAAAGGAGAAGATATCAGATCAATGTGCTATTTTCTCTACAGGGAAAAAAAACTTTTTAAAAAGCATCAAGACTTTGACATGTAAACAAATTATAATTCCACTGGAAATATAATCACAGTCAAGCAATCATACTAAAACTGGTGCCAAAACATTGTATTATTCATGTCTCATCACTGATTCCATTTCATTAAGTGTTTTATAGAGTCCTTTTATCAGAATCGTTTTTCCATCTGAGAGAGTGCCAGTGCAGTGTATTGTTGAGCTCCATCACGTTTCCTGAGCTTTATCCATTCAACCCTATTAATATGTGAAGCATTGAGAATCCATTAGGCCAGCAGGCAAACAGAACAATCCCTAAAAGCCAATTAAGCTGAAGAGAGAAAATGAGTGACCATGAAAACCCTTGATAATAACAAGAGCACTAACACAGCCCTTTGAAAACACCCTTAACCTACCACAGGAACAGGCTCGACATGGAGATTTATTCAGAACAGTCAGTTTTCCCATCCAATGCCAAACCCAGCCAGATGACTCATCAGTAGAGTTCTGAAGGTTATCTGTTGTGATGGCCGAATCACGTTGATCACTTACTGCACAAGTAGGTCTATTCCCGGTCATCAAGTTCAGGGTGAGCATCATATTCTTTCAGTTAGTTGGAAGCTAGGTTTCATGGCTACTGGCTAGATCAGGGCTCTCCAACCCTGTTCCTGGAGAGCTACCATCCTGTAGGTTTTCACTCCAACCCTAATCTAGCACACCTACATGAGGGTACCTCTCCAGGAACAGGGTCGGAGTGTAAACCATCTCTCCCCTCGCTCTATCACCACCACATGGCTTCTTCAGGGCAATTTTTACTGGTGTCACCCCACTAACATATGTAGCCCACAGCTGCTCTCTCAGCCTCTCTCCCTGCCTCTCTCTCAGCCTCTCACCTTCTCTCCATCAGCCTCTCACCTTCTCTCCATCTCAGCCTCTCAATTCAATGGGCTTTATTGGCACGGGAAACATGTTTAAATTGCCAAAGCAAGTGAAATAAATAATAAGCAAAAGTGAATGAAACAAAAATAATATTAAAAAAATAATAGTAGTAGTAGTAAACATTGCACTTAAAAGTTTCAAAGGAATATACACTCTTTTCTGGATAATGACAATTAGCAGGTATCGGCCTTATTCTGCTCTACATGTATTATTTGGTGTTCTACGTTGTACACGGAGGATATTTTTTGCAGAATTCTGCATGCAATCTCAATTTGATGTTTGTCCCATTTTGTGAATTCTTGGTTGGTAAGCAGACCCCAGACCTCACAACCATAAAGGGCAATGGGTTGTCGAATTTTGTGTTCCTTTTAATGGCATAGAAGGCCCTTCTTGCCTCTCTCAGATCGTTCACAGCTTTGTGGAAGTTTCCTGTGCTGATGATGTTTAGGCCGAGGTAGGTATAGTTTTTTGTGTGTTCCAGGGCAACGATATCTAGATGGAATTTGTATTTGTAGTCCTGGCAACTGGATCTTCTTTGGAACACCATTATTTTTTGTCTAATTGAGATTCACTGTCAGGGCCCTGGTCTGACAGAATCTGTGCAGAAATCCCTTCCTCTCTGTCTACCGCACCTGACATTTACTCCTGAGGTGCTGACCTGTTGCTCCCTCTATAACCACTGGGATTATTATTTGATCCTGCTGGTCATCTATGAACGTCTGAACATCTTGAAGAACAATCTTGCCTTAATGGCTATGTACTCTTATAATCTCCACCTGGTATGCATATGGTACTCATATGCATATCCTAGCCTTCATTGATATAAATGTTGAAGAGGGTGGAACAAATAACGGTGCTCCAAAGAAGCTCCAGTTGCCAGGGTGGGCGTGTTTTTTGCCAATTTTAACTGCACACTTGTTGTTTGTGTACATGGATTTTATAATGTCGTGTGTCCCCCCGCCCTCCCCTCCAACACCACTTTCCATCAATTTGTATCGCAGACACTCGTGCCAAACTGAGTCAAAAGCGTTTTTGAAATCAACAAAGCATGAGAAGACTTTGCCTCTCTCTGAAAAGCCACATCTGCTAGTAGCACAGCCTCCCTTTCCTATAGTTAACTGTGGGTCTATCTCAAAAACACCATGTAATCCAAAGACGGATGTTACTAGCCTACCATTTTAGCACGACTCTAATGACATGGTTGTTTGAGGAGCTGGATATATCCAATACCCATGGATATTTATATAGCATCTTCCCTGTACAGATAATCTGTGGGCTTACTGTCATTGCCCTGAGTCTACTGCATCCTTTCTCAGCCTTTCTTTTCATCCTCAAACAAAACAAAGAAGTAACAGGAGCATGTCACTTTTTCAGTTTGTCCTGCAATCTCCTAAGCTATGTGCAGGAAAGAGCTGAGCTATTCAAAGCTACAGATGCAGGGGCATAATCACATCAATCAGTCCCTGTCATGGCTGTCACACGGAGAGCCCCAGTGTGTCTGTTGCTCCCTGACAGGTAGTGATGGTGTTGGGACCAGGGGAGAGAGGGGCCATAGGGAGGAGGGAGGGCGGTTAGAATGGACTGGTGCTGTGGCCAGGGTGAGAGAGGGGCCATGGGGAGGAGGGAGGGCGGTTAGAATGGACTAGTGCTGTGGCCAGGGTGAGAGAGGGGCCATGGGGAGGAGGGAGGGCAGTTAGAATGGACTGGTGCTGTGGCCAGGGGAGAGAGTGGCCATAGGGAGGAGGGAGGGCGGTTAGAATGGACTGGTGCTGTGGCCAAGGGAGAGAGGGGCCACAGGGAGGACGGAGGGAACTATCAGTAAACACATGGTGGGATAGACCAACTCATATGCATATCCAAGCCTTCAAACATGATAGCCTGTATAAACGTCCTACCACATGTCTTTTAAACATCAAACAACAGGGCATCAAGCAGACATGTAGGATAATATGAGTGGTGCTACTGAGTGGTGAAATTAGGATGATGTAGAGTGTGATTGCTTCCCTAAGGGAAGAGAGGACCACAGGATAGCACAACTAGACAAACACATCAGGCTAAATTACATGTGTGACGAGATGACGAGAGAGAGATGAAGAGGAGGAAGAGATATGAAGCCAGCCGGCCGACTGAGACCTAGAGCGCGTTCCAAAATGGCACCCTATCCACTGTATAGTGTACCAAAATAAAAAAAAATAAAAAAGGGTTACCATTTGGGATGTAGCCCTGTAGTGGCTCTTATTGCCACACTATGGAAATGTTTCACTTTCTCTCCCCCACTTTATATTGACAGGGACAGTACTAAAGAAATGACTACTTCTTTAGAGAAATGTCCTTGAGAAGAGGCTGCATCACCATCGTCAGAGCTTGGTATTTAAATCGCCACTTCAGTGACAATGTCTGGATAGACCCATATCATTCTGACATGCATCTACTTCCATCTTCCTTTGTAGTCAGAGCAGTAAAACACACCACTAGGTCTTAATCATCATCATCATCATCATCATCATCATCCTCATCATAGTAGAGAGCCGGCAAGCCAACCAGCCAGACAGCCAGCCAGCCAGCCAGCCAGCCAACCAGCCAGCCAGCCAACCAGACAGCCAGCCAGCATTAAGATCATCTCACTGTAAATTAGGCCTAACTCTGAGCCCATTGGTAGTCAGCAGCAGACACAGTGAAAGGTAGAAAAACAGAAAGCTAATAAAAAACAACAATAGCAGACCCATCCAGCCCCATCTGATGTGCTCATATCAAGGCCATCGTGGCCGTCGAGTCCGAGTCGGTGGTCAATACTGATTAATTAAGAGGAAGGTATTGTTAATCAATAGAGCTCTGCTGCGTAGCTTGCGTCTGGTGGCTCGTCGAAACCTGACCAATAATATCCTCTTCAACAAAATATAGGACTGACTGAGGGAGGTACTGGGATCTCACAGGACAGGGCTGGTCGATAGGGGTGTCCTAGTGGCCTGTCAGGCTGACCAGATCTGTGGTTGGAACAGGACGGGAGGCCAGCCAGGACTGACAACACAATGGGTCTCATACAACTCACTGTGGTGTAGCCACACAGACACATATGTATTTTATGTAGTATGCGACATGGGAACTAAGTTTAGAAATGATAAATACTCATTTTTCACACATTCTAGAGATGTTCAAAGTCAAACATGCCTGCTTGGAGACAAAGGGGATTAGTTAAGAGGAGAAATAGATGAGAGAGCAAGACATGTATGACCTGCAGGCTGACTGGAGCCTTTTCTAGTGATTACCCCCAGTTCCCTCATTGTGGGGAGCTGCAGGACAGATAAATCACCCCC
>QNTS01002742.1:98842-159891 GCA_003317085.1 Hucho hucho | reverse complement strand
AAACAACATGTACGCCGATAAACAACAATAAACAACATGTACGCCGATAAACAACAATAAACAACATGTACGCCGATAAACAACAATAAACAACATGTACGCCGATAAACAACAATAAACAACATGTACGCCGATAAACAACAATAAACAACATGTACGCCGATAAACAACAATAAACAACATGTACGCCGATAAACAACAATAAACAACATGTACGCCGATTCTCACGATTCTGTTGCGAATCAATGTTCCAAACATATTGCTCACTATATGTCTGCTATAGAGGGACAAGAGAGAGCCATGAGAAAACTAGCTTTCATCAGTCATGGAAATAAAAATGCTGAAAACAAACTGGCTCCCTATTTAAGTTTTAAGATGGAGAACAAGCTATTAAGGAATAATACTGGCGTTTTGGTGCAGGGTACAGCAAACTAGCGCAAAAATAATATTGCAATATGTCAAAATGATATATCGTCAAAAATAATATCCCGATATATAACTATCAATTTTTACCCCATCCCTAGGAGATAAGGTATGCCGTCTTGGCATGCATGGCAGGCCCTCTCTCTGCTGTAAAGCCTACCGTCTCTCTGTGCCTTCCTGCAGTAGATTACATAAGAGGATATGCTGCAGCTAGCTAGGACACTGCCGCAATGAAGAACACACTTCACACGCCAATATATGCAAAGCCAGCCTGTTCACCGACCCACGTCACTAGACTGACCAACAACAATGGCTAGCTTAGCATTCAGGGGGGCCGGACTAAGACACTGGAATCTCTGTAACCCCTGAACTGCAACTTGGTCATCTATCTGGGCTGAAAGTAGCCATCATCAGCCCCTCTCTTCCACCAGGTGACCGCAGGTACACGCTTTCCTCCTTTGGCTATGAATTATGAACATGACAACCAGAAGACAAGGAGAAAGGGACGCAGAAAGGAGAAGAAATATTTTTCCCTCCATCTCACTCCATTCCCATCTCTTCTCTTTGTGAGCGGGCACTGCAACCTTGAGGGAAGCGTGAGTCATCACTCCCCTTCAGCAGACTTTGGCCAGCCAGGCTATTTAGTGCTGAGGTTGGAGAAGGAAAGGCCTGTTTTCATCTGACAGACCGACTCGAACAAACAGGGCCCTCTGGCAATAGTCCCAAAAGGCACACAACAGTCACTGCAACACACAGAGAGGCAGAGCAGCAGACACAAAGACAACCACAGACAGTCTAAAGGTGAAACAACCCTACAGACCTAGACAGACAAGAGGAGACCCACGGACAGGTCTGACGTGCCATAATGTTGTCTACCATGTTCAGTTGTGTCACTCTGTCCTAGGACTGGGAGACATGTCCGTTTAAGCTCCTATTCACAGTAATTATTCATCATGGTCTCATGTATATTTCACACACAGCATCATCAGCACAGTCAGCTCATTCTGGTAGAAGTCTTCATGAACTCCTCAGTCAAGGTTTTTGAGTCCGAGTGAAATAAGTTGTATAAGTCTTAAGTTGATCTTGCTTCAATAGACTAGCATTTGAACTTGTGTTGAAATTGTTTTTTTTCTTTAGGGGTGTCATTTTACAAATACAATACAGAGATCTGCCCTTGCCCAATTTCTGTTTGTGTGTGGACGTGTTTAACTGTGTGTGTGTGTGTGTATTCAGAATCACCTTTACTCGCCAAGTACATTTACACAGAATTAGCCTTAGTGAGGTGACAGACAGCCTTAGTGAGGTGACAGACAGCCTTAGTGTGGTGACAGACAGCCTTAGTGTGGTGACAGACAAGTCCACACAGACAGCCCAGTGCAATTCCAGCTGTCAGTCATCCTCCAGAGTGTTCCAGCCATGGCAGGATGATGTTAATACCAGTCTCTACTATTCATCCAGAGGTCTTTAAAGTGGTCCTATGCACCACGCCTCACAAAGGAAAACAGCGAGGACACAGGGTTATTTAAGTCTGCAAGTGAAAAGGAAATGGAAATTTCCGAGTGAGTAAAACGATGACAATAAGGCAGACAGACTGGGTTTTTTTCCATGTTTGAATTCTGATCTCACGTTTCAAAAGGCCCTGCTCGTCTCCTGTGGCAGACTGAGTGTGTTTTAATGATGAAGCTGGGGAGAGATTAAAGAGGCCCTATCTCCCATTTCAGCTAAGCCTTTCCCTTTTACACAAATGCAAATAGCATGTCAGTGCGTTAATGTCTGGGCTTACACTCACTGACTCATCAACCTAACATTATTCAGCTGATATTATACCCACATCATCTTTTTATTTATTTTACCTTTATTTAACTAGGCAAGTTAGTTAAGAACAAATTCTTATTTTCAATGACGGCCTAGGAACAGTGGGTCTTAAACTAAGGAAACAGAAAGTGAGCTCGACTTGGAAGCTGCTGGGTGTTGAGTCAACAGAATGAACACGTGTGGACGTGTTGTAAACAGTGTCCACTGAAACAAATAGCCTCGCCGGA
This sequence comes from Hucho hucho, assembly GCA_003317085.1. Classification (NCBI taxonomy): domain Eukaryota; kingdom Metazoa; phylum Chordata; class Actinopteri; order Salmoniformes; family Salmonidae; genus Hucho; species Hucho hucho. Next base: position 157,426 of record QNTS01002742.1, on the reverse strand, counting down.
TTTCACGGTCATTCACCCACTAGTCTATAAGGGATGCTCTCAGCATGTCCTGCCTTGCATGGTGACATGTGCTGTAACTTAGATGTTCTGATGGGTGCCAGAGAAAAACTTTAAAACCACTGAGAAATCTCCTAGGAATCAGTGAGTGTGCGAGTGTCCAGGTGCTGCTCTCTCTGGGGACAGCCACTAGACCAGTCTCTAGCCACCTGATTGGTTACCAGGTGATTTTCTAGGAATTATAGGTAATGTATTGTGTATTTTTCATGAACACACACACACCCCCATTAGCCCAGAGGTAAACACCATCTGGCTATCCAGGGTTGTTTCCCTGAAGAGTGCAGGCCATAGACCAGACTACAGAGCCTCCATCTCCCCTCATCAGGTCTCTGTACTGTATGAGAGGGTATTCAATTCAACGAGTACCTGGCCAAACCAGTGAAGACAGTAACACCTGTCATGTGAACTGTGTTAGTGTGTGTCATGATACAAAGTACAACACGGCTGTTACACCAGCAAACACAGCAGGCTGCCAATTCATACACAAGGGAAGACACCAACATATATATTGAGAAATGGTAACTATGACTTCAGGCTGACAGTATATTAAATGGGCCATTCAGGCTTTAGGTGACTATGACTTCAGGCTGACAGTATATTAAATGGGCCATTCAGGCTTTAGGTGACTATGACTTCAGGCTGACAGTATATTAAATGGGCCATTCAGGTTTTAGGTGACTATGACTTCAGGCTGACAGTATATTAAATGGGCCATTCAGGCTTTAGGTGACTATGACTTCAGGCTGACAGTATATTAAATGGGCCATTCAGGCTTTAGGTGACTATGACTTCAGGCTGACAGTATATTAAATGGGCCATTCATGCTTTAGGTGGCATCGATCTCATAGCCATTAGCTACAGTACAGGAGAAGAGAGGTTAAGGTGTTTCACAAATAGGCAGATTTCCTGAAACTGAATAACTAATGTAATTAAAATATATAAAACATATTCAAACTCCTCTTTAGCACACCAGAAAGACAGACAGACAGCTATCAGAAAAAAGATAAATAAAAGTGGTTGTTGTTTACTGGAAGCTGACTAGCCGATTACTGAGGAGTTCATCTAACAGAGGTTTCTGTAGCTAGCTGCTGTAATTATGCTAGAAGATAAACCAGGAGAGAAGAGAAGGGGAGCGGGGTCAAACCAGGAGAGAAGAGAAGGGGAGCGGGGTCAAACCAGGAGAGAAGAGAAGGGGAGCGGGGTCAAACCAGGAGAGAAGAGAAGGGGAGTGGGGTCAGACCAGCAGAGAAGGGAAGGGGGTGGGGTGGGGTCTGATGTCAAGCAGAGGAAAACTTTAATAAACTGGCTAATGAAAAATATAATAAACTATGATTATTTGCTCGTCTAAGATAGCTCTGCAGGTCATATTTTCAGTTTAGAAATCGCTTCCACAATTTCCTGTGGGCTGCATTACGCAATAGCTGTGGACACATTCAAATATATAATTTTTTTTGCAGGCCTCTTATGTCATTCACGCAAACCACAATGAACCGGTTTTACTAATCTGATAAACAGCTTCTCAGTGAGACGTGACAACACAACTCCTCATGTTATCACTGTCATCCTGTCACAGACTGATTCATTAACAATCATACACACCATTAGTTGGTATTTGCGTTGGACGGTCGTTAGCTACTTAACATTTTAATTCCTTGTTTTGACAAAACCTAGAACTTTCCCTGGCCTCTCATTCACCCTGTAGTGTTATTGTGAACCAGCTTGCTATTGACAAAGCTGTGGGTGTGTAGAATGAAAGCTACGAACAACATGCAGTAATAGATTGTACACTGCCAGCACAACCCAACGCTGAGAACTCAGATTTGATAATACTGCCATCTACTGGTGCATTGAACACCTGAAGACAGTATTTTATGGAGGTTCAGTAATGTACCAGCACTTCCATACACATCCAGTAGGTGTCACCCTAGTGCTGCTATAGCTTGCAACACACACAACTGTAGGGGTGGAGTGAGTGAGTGAGTGAGTGAGTGAGTGAGTGAGTGAGTGAGTGAGTGAGTGAGTGAGTGAGTGAGTGAGTGAGTGAGTGAGTGAGTGAGTGAGTGAGTGAGTGAGTGAGTGAGTGTGAGTGTGTGAGTGTGTGAGTGTGTGAGTGTGTGAGTGTGTGAGTGTGTGAGTGTGTGAGTGAGAGCAGAGCAACCAGCTCCTGACTGGTGGATACAGAGACAGCCTGACTCATCAGTCTGCCTGCCTGCATAGAAGAGCAATAGTGGACAGCACTGTGTACTGCCTGGCTAGATGGATGGAGCTGTCCACCATAGATGGAGCAATCAATTGGATAGGTTATAAAATACTGATTATTAATACAAAGCTTCATCCATATTGATTTATAGGGACGGGGGATAAACAAGGAATAATTTAGTCAGTAGGTAATCACTGTGTGTCTCTAGGAATGAATATAGTTTGTGTATGTGTGTCTGTTGCGTGCTTGTGCATGTGTCTGTTGTGTGTGTGTGTGTGTGTCTGCTGCGTGTGTCTGTTGTGTGTGTTACATGTGTGTGTCTGTTGTGTGTGTGTGTGTGTGTGCAGTAGAAGTAGCAGTGTACACACCAGTCCTGCAGTGAGTGATGGTGCAGACTGGCCCAGGGACTGGTTCCTCATGCGGAGCAGGTTGTTGGGGGGTTCTCCAGGAGGCTGCCAGGCTAGCTGACTCACCCCACCCTGCATACTGCTGGACAGGGGCAGGAGCTGCTTACCTGGGGGGAGGAAGAACAAGACAACCAGGCTCAAATATTGAACAACAGCTCAACGTTGTGTGTGTGTCTCTCTCTCTCTCTCTTACCGGTCATAGCCATGCTGCTACGGCGAGCGCGGCCGTCATCCTGGCTGAGCTGCCGGTGTAGTTTGGTCTTGTTGGCGGCGGGGGACAGGTCAGGGTTACTCAACTTCCTGAACAACAGGGGAGGGGGCGCAGCAAACTCCTTCTACAGAGAGAGAGAGCGAGGGAGTGAGAGAGAGAGAGAGAGAGAGCAAGAGGAGAGAGGAAGAAGAGAAGAGACAGGCCTATTAAAACACTCAGCTCCAATCCCAACAAGTAAAGTAAGCTGTCCCAGTCCACGTGAGTATCCATCTCTGTAGCTATTCAACAGTGAAGTAACACCACAGCAAAGCCAACCAAACCCCAGTCAGTCAGTATTGGCTCATGTGATGTTTGCGCAGGCCCCTGGCCAACCAAACCCGTCAGTCAGTAAATGGCCACTCGCCAAACAAACCCCAGTCAGTCAGTAACTGGCCAACCAAACCTCAGTCGGTAAATGGCCCCTAGAGGCCCTTGGCCAACCAAACCAGTCAGTCAGTAAATGGCCCCTGGTGGCCCCTAGCCACAGCAAGGCCATAGAGTGCAGAGAAAACAGACACTGGAGCCACTGCAAACAGCACCTCTACACACACACATCCCATAAAACACTGATTAAACAGGGGTTTAAAGCACAAACACAGGAAGATCTAATTTTAAAATCAGTTGTAAAGGGTGGACAGTTTCTGAAATTAGATATTGATTTTGTCTGTTGAGACCAATTCCAACGGAGATCACCAGAGAGAGGCACATGGAGGATGTGATGTACAGCCAGTTAGATGAGTCAGGCCTATTTGTTTTGCTTCGATGGCCTCGGAAACATCCGTCACCATGGAAACCTGGCTTGGCTGAGGTCACTTCCTCTCCCCAGCCACCAGACCAACCCCTGGCGTCGTAAGGAGGAGTGTTCCAGAAACATCTGGCGTGTCAGACCACCACCCCTCAGTGGGCTTATTTACTTAGTTTTCAGAAATATGCAATCTTCAAAAAGCAAGAAAGTTGGCGCAGATCTATCATTCAGCCCAGGTGCTTGCATTCATGACGAGACAAGTAGCTAATGTTAGCTAGTTAGTGAAATTAGAACGTGTGACTAAAACCAGTGCGGCATGCAGTTGCCTGCATAAACGTTTCCAGCCATCAGGGCATGCCATTTGCAGTTGAAATGCATAGCCAATACATGTTGTATTGATTAACAGTTTAATGTTCATATTGTTTCTGTAAGCAAACATTGTCGTAATGAACAGCTAGCTTGTACTTGTCATAATGTACTCTCATTGCAAGGTTGCCATAAAGCATAAAGTACAACCCTGTTCCTGGAGAGCTACGTCCTGTAGATTTTTACTCCAACCCTAATCTAGCACACCTGATTCTAATAATTAATCGTTGACAAGATGACTCAGGATAGCTACAACAACGGTTTAAGCAAAAACCTCCAGGAACATGGTTGGAGAGCCCTGCCATAAAGTGTTTGTTTACATGATCTGTATGTAAACACTGTATGAAATCTATTCAAGATAAATGCTGACGCTGACACCTAGTGGTGGCATTACGAAAAAAATACGACTAAGCCTTGTGTTCCTATTTTTTTTTATTCGTTTCGAGCTGTTGACAGTGGGTGGACTTCATTCAGCAGCCCTAGCGTCGGGAAGGCAAAGTGTTCCCATTTTAAACCATTTCATGTGTCTGAAGGTAGAACTCTGACTACCCGGCAGGCCCAGAGAGCAAATCAAGTGCATCAAGTCTAGTGCTGGCAGTTTCTTCCAGCCATACACTGTGAAAAGAAGCCTCGAAATCACAGCAAAGTTGATACTGTGAGATTTCAAAACTTAAAACCATGACTAGAGGTTTAGATCTTATCAGTCGGAAAGATATCAGTTTGTCTCTGTGGATGGTTTGTCCTTTGACAAATCAACTGTAAATGTCGGTGTTCCTCAAGGCTCCGTTTTAGGACCACTATTGTTTTCACTATATATTTTACCTCTTGGTGAAGTCATTCGGAAACATAATGTTAACTTTCACTGCTATGCGGACGACACACAGCTTTACATTTCGATGAAACATGGTGAAGCCCCAAAATTGTCCTCCCTGGAAGCCTGTGTTTCAGACATAAGGAAGTGGATGGCGGCAAATGTTCTACTTTTAAACTCGGACAAAACAGAGATGCTAGTTCTAGGTCCCAAGAAACAAAGAGATCATCTGTTGAATCTGACAATTAATCTTGATGGTTGTACAGACGTCTCAAATAAAACTGTGAAGGACCTCTGCGTTACTCTGGACCCTGATCTCTCTTTTGATGAACATATCAAGACCATTTCAAGGATAGTTTTTTCCCCATCTACGTAACATTGCAAAAATCTGAAACTTTCTGTCCAAAAATGACGCATTAATCCATGCTTTTGTCACTTCTAAGTTAGACTACTGTAATGCTCTAATTTCCGGCTACCCGGATAAAGCACCAAATAAACTTCAGTTAGTGCTTAACACGGCTGCTAGAACCTTGACTAGAACCAAAAAAACGTATAATTTTACTCCAGTGCTAGCCTCTACACTGGCTTCCAATTAAGGCTAGGGCTGATTTCTAGGTTTTACTGCTAACCTACAAAGCATTATATGGGCTTGGGGTTGAGTCACTGATGTGATCTTCCTGTCCGGGTTTGCGCCCCCCCTTGGGTTGTGCCGTGGGGGAGATCTTCGTGGGCTATACTCGGCCTTGTCTCAGGATGGTAAATTGGTGGTTGGAGATATCCCTCTAGTGGTGTGGGGGCTGTGCTTTGGCAAAATGGGTGGGGTTATATCCTGCCTGTTTGGCCCTGTCCAGAGGTATTGTCGGACGGGGCCACAGTGTCTCCCGAACCCTCCTGTCTTAGCCTCCAGTATTTATGCTGCAATAGTTTGTGTCGGGGGGGCTAGGGTCAGTCTGTTATATCTTGAGTATTTCTCCTTTCTTATCCGGTGTCCTGTGTGAATTTAAGTATGCTCTCTCTAATTCTCTCTCTCTTTCTTTTTTTCTTTCTCTCGGAGGACCTGAGCCCTAGGACCATGCCTCAGGACTACCTGGCCTGATGACTCCTTGCTGTCCCCAGTCCACCTGGTCGTGCTGCTGCTCCAGTTTCAACTGTTCTGCCTGCGGCTATGGAACCCTGACCTGTTCACCGGACGTGCTACCTGTCCCAGACCTGCTGTTTTCAACTCTCTAGAGACAGCAGGAGCGGTAGAGATACTCTGAATGATCAGCTATGAAAAGCCAACTGACATTTACTCCTGAGGTGCTGACCTCTACAACCACTGTGATTATTATTATTATTTGACCCTGCTGGTCATATATGAACAATTGAACATCTTGGCCATGTTCTGTGATAATCTCCACCCGGCACAGCCAGAAGACTGGCCACCCCTCATAGCCTGGTTCCTCTCTAGGTTTCTTCCTAGGTTCTGGCCTTTCTAGGGAGTTTTTACTAGCCACCGTGCTTCTACACCTGCATTGCTTGCTGTTTGGGGTTTTAGGCTGGGTTTCTGTACAGCACTTTGTGACATCAGCTGAAGTAAGAAGGGCTTTATAAATACATTTGATTGACTACAGACTCAACGAATACAGCAAAGAGCTGCTGTTTTTATGAGTAAGTTCATGTTTAAGTTATTATTCATCACTGTCAACACGTTGTGCATTCTCCCTACTTTCACTCGCGCTACAACCAGCACTGCAGCTGCAGCTGCAATGAATGAGTATAGCAAAGTGTTTCTGATAAGCTTGCGTTGTTATTATTAGTGGCTTGTCTTTTTTAAATTTTAGGAATATTTCACTTTCTCTGGTCATTTGAGTAACAGCTGCAATGAATGAGTATAGCAAAGTGTTTCCGATAAGCTTGCGTTGTTATTATTTCCAAATAGTAAACAAACATGCCCCATTCCGCAGGTTCAGAGTTAAAGGGCAGGATAATCCATGGTTTTCTTCTGAGCTGTCTGGTATTATTCACCAACGAAATCTAGCCTGGGCTAAAGCAAGGACATCATCTTCTGATGCTGATTGGCTGATTTTTAGGCAGTTACTTCATTTTTATGTTGATGATACTGTTATTTACTGTTGTGCCTAGTCTCTTACAAAAGCTTTCCAGAACTTGCAAACTGCTTTTTATACTATTCAACATACCTTGTGTCAATCGAAGCTTATCCTCAATACTGACAAAACTAAACTAATGGTGTTTTCTAAAGCAAGAAATAGACCTCTGAACCTTTCACCTATTGTTACCTGTCAGAGCAATGAGATTGAGACTGTAACCTCATATAAATATCTTGGAATTTTAATTGATGACGGCCTCTCTTTTAAATTGCATATTCAACAAATTACAAAAGAATTGAAGCTGAAATTGGGATTTTATTTTAGGAATAAGGCCTGTTTTTCTTTTGAAGCCAGAAGGAGGCTAGTATCAGATACATTTATGCCTTGACTAGACTATGGGGATATTTTATATATGAATGCTTCCGCTCAGTGTTTGAGATCAATTGACACCCTTTACCATGGCGCTTTGATATTTATTTTAAACTGCAAAACCCTTACGCACCACTGCACTTTGTATACCAGGGTTGGCTGGCCTTCTCTAGTCACTTGTAGAAGTGCGACTTGAGTTTCGCCATCAGCTGGAAGACTGTGCCCCCTTTTCTCAACGGAGGGAGGGAGAGCGGAGGGACGGTGAGTCAGGTGAGAGGCAGCCTCCCTGCTGCTCCCTCCCCTCAGACTGACCATCAGAAGCAGGCAATCAGTCCAGTAATATATATATACATATTTATTATGCTCACTCAGCTGTGCCTCACAAGTAATAAAACAAAAAATAACGGTAGATCCCGGCTTGCATTTTGACTCAGAAAGGGATCTTGACTCAGAAAAGGTTGGTGGCCACTGAGTTAGAGTATCTGTTCATTCCACCTCTAAAAAACAAGAGTTTTGCCTCCCATAAAATCAGTATCGGTATCAGACCCAAAAATCCCATATCGGTCGGGCTCTAATCTTAACAATCACAGAGAAACCCAGAGGAATACAAATGCATCACACACAGGAATATGTAAACATCTGCAGCAAAACACACTGATACCTGCCATTCAATAGTTCAATCTGTGTCTATCTAGGACTCCAACAACATGCTATTGTATGGCCTTCGTAATTCACAACAAACAAAGGCACATTACGAAACATCACCAGTCTGTGCATGATGGGGCAGAATCAGAGCAGGTCTCCTGTTCAGTAATACTGCAATCTCCCTAGGGCAGCATTTCCATCCAGCCATGGAGCCCCAGCCCAGACAGCAGGCTAGGCACTGGTCAGGTCCTGACAGAGAGACGAGCACCAGACAGGACCAGAGGAAGGGGGTAGGGGCAGGGACTGTGGCTGAAGAGAGTAAGGGTTGGGGATGATAATCAGCTTGGGCTGTGGTGAGAGACAGACAAGCAGGCAGGCACAGGAGGCGGGGAGGAGAGCTTCATGTACAGTATGTTCAGTGTCTCCACCACTGCATTTCACTCCTTCACACCTAGGTGGTATAGAAAGGCTTGAGATGTTGAGGAAAAAATTAAAGCTGTGAAATGAACGCATACAGGTAACTGCCAAAATAAAGGTTCACCTACCAACAGTACAATGACCCTAAGCACACAGCCAAGACAACGCAGGAGTGGCTTTGGGACGAGTGTCTGAATATCCTTCAGTGGCCCAGCCAGAGCCTGGACTTGAACCCGATCTAATATCTCTGGAGAGACCTGAAAAAAGCTGTGCAGCAACACTCCCCATCCAACCTGACAGAGCTTGAGAGGGTCTGCAGAGAAGAAAGGGAGAAACTCCCCAAATACAGGTGTGCCAAGCTTGTAGCGTCATACCCAAGAAGACTCGAGGCTGTAATCGCTGCCAAAGGCGCTTCAACAAAGTACTGATTAAAGGGTCTGAATACTTATTTCAGTTTTAATTTTGAATAAATTAGCAAAACTTTCTACAAACCTGTTTTTACTTTGTCATTAAGGGGTATTATAGTGTGTAGTTTGAGGGGAAACAAATTTAACACATTTTAGAATAAGGCTGTAAGGTAACAAAATGTGGAAAAAGTCAAGGGGCCTGAATTAGGGTTGCAAAGGGTCAGACTTTCCGGGACATTTTCTGAAATTTTGCGGAAATTTTCCATTGGATGTTAAGCCCGGGAATTTGGGGAATTTTCCTTAAATTCATAAAAAAGTTACCTTATAACAGTGAACCTTTTTTGTGGGATACACATAAGGCAATTCTAGTTCTTGTGGCATTATTTTGGTTAAACTATCCCCAATTCAATGGAATTGCAACCCTCTGCATGCACAGTGCATTCTTCCATCACATGTGCAGTGCATTTTTCCATCACATTTGCAGTGCACTCTTCCATCACATGTACAGCTGATTCTCAAGATCTTGCACACTAATGAGATGCTATTGAGCCCACACTACTCCACTGTCTGAGCCAAGGACTACATGCTTTCTGGTAAGTTTTGATTACAATACTGGGTGGGGTGAATATATTTTATATGACATACATTATTTTTTGTTAACTAGTAAATAGTAGCCTACAGCAAAGTGTGTTTAAATCATTTATAACTTGTTAACAATTTCTGCTAGTTTGTTTTTGCTACCATGTGGGTTTTAGCTTGCTTAAGCCTGCTAAGTGTTAATTCAGTGTTAATTCACCTGTTTCCATACGTTTCATTTTAAAACATGTATTTTACAAAGGAGTTGTTTAATCTAACTGCTTAACTATTTATCTGTACATGGAATTGTATCTGGTCTATACAGGAAAATGCCATGGGCACCATCTGATGTGTGGAGACATTTCACTGCAGCTAATGTAGAAGGAAAAGCTGTGTACATTTGCAAATACTGTGCCAAATCATATGTGAAGAATGCAACAAAGATGCAGAATCATCTGGCCAACTGCATAAAGTTCCCTCAGCGCTCACAACAAGCAACCTCTGACAAAAGTCCCTCTACTTCTATTCAAGGTGAAAATGATGAATCAGACACCTTATCGATAGCAACAGCTCATGCTCCTCCTGGAATCAGAAGTTTTTTTGACTCAATGGAGGAACGTAGTCAGAGAAATGCTGATGAATGTCTTGCTCGAGCTGTGTATGCAACTTGGTTCACCTCTGATGCGCACAGGCAGTGTGTATTGGAAGAGATTTCTGAATGTTCTTCGCCCAGCATACACCCCTACAACCTGATATGCTTTATCTACTCATTTGCTGGATGCAGAGTACAACAGAGATCAAGTGAAGGTCAAGCAAATCATAGAGAAAGCAGACTGTATTGCAATCATCTCTAATGGGTGGTCGACTGTTCGTGGGTAAGGAATAATTAACTACATCATCTCCACCCCTCAACCAGTATTCTACAAGAGCACAGACCCAAAAGACAACAGACACACCGGTCTCTACATTGCAGATGAGCTGAAGGCAGTCATCAATGACCTTGGACCACAGAAGGTATTTGCACTGGTGACAGACAATGCTGCGAACATGAAGGCTGCTTGGTCTAAAGTGGAGGAGTTCTACCCTCACATCACACCCATTGTCTGTAATGCTCATGCATTGAATCTGCTCCTCAAGGACATCATGGCACAGAAAACAATGAATACACTCTACAAGAGAGCCAAGGAAATGGTTAGGTATGTGAAGGGTCATCAGGTTATAGCTGCAATCTACCTCACCAAGCAAAGTGAGAAGAATAAGAGCACCACATTGAAGCTGCCCAGCAACACCCGTTGGGGTGATGTTGTCATCATGTTTCACAGTCTCCTGGAGGGGAAGGAGTCTCTCCAAGAAATGGCCATATCACAGTCTGCCGATACAGACAGCCCCAACAAGAGGATCCTCCTGGATGATGTATTTTGGGAGAGAGTGGTAAGCAGCCTGAAACTCCTGAAACCTATAGCAGTAGCCATTGCACAGATTGAGAGAGAGACAATGCCATCCTGTCTGATGTTCAGACTGCTTGCAGAGGTAAGAGAAGAAATCCGTACTGCCCTGCCCACTTCACTGTTGCTCCAAGCAGAGGACACTGCAGTTTTGAAATACATCAAAAAGCGTGAAGACGCTGCAGACGCTGCAGCGTACATGTTGGGACCCCAAGTATGCTGGCAAGAGCATCCTGTCTGGTGCAGAGATAAACAAGGCCTATGGTGTCATCACTACAGTGTCTGGATGAGGGCAAGGTTCTTGGCAGTCTGGCGTACACTTCCAAGCAAGGGCTTTGGGATGGAGATGCAATATGGCAGTCGTGCCAACATATCTCATCAGCCACCTGGTGGAAGGGACTTTATGGATCTGAGTCTCTTTCCCCTGTTGCCTCCATCATCCTCCAAATCCCACCAACATCAGCCACCTCAGAGCCCAACTGGTCCTTGTTTGGGAACACACACAACAAAGCACGCAACAGGCTGAACAATACAAGGGTATTCAATATTCCCTTTCTTCTGTTGTTCAGTGAAATCATCCCATGTGAAGAGTCAACTCATTTAATTAAAGTAAAAAAAAACAATTTAGTTAAGAACTTATTTCTATTGGAAGGATTTAATCATTTGCAAGTATGTATTTTTATGATAAGGTAAAAGGTTTATGTTTCGGTCTCCATTTAAATGGTAAATATATCTAACGCAAAAAACATTACATTTAAATGGTATTAATATTAAATGTGCATATTTTTCTGTAAATTCTCATATATTCCCGTACATTCCCACGGGAAGTTTCCACCTCTGAATATTCCCCAAAATGTGCAACCCTAGCCTGAATACTATCTGAAAACACTGTATTGACATGTACAGTGCATGCTAGTGTGGATATTAATGCATTTGGCCATGCTGGAGTGAGAGGACTAGGTAGGAGTATGGTGAAGTCCTCATCATTGTTTGTTCTGCCAACGGTTATGGAGTCTTTACCAGTCATCTGCTTCGTGTCATCATGCTGTCTTCAACAGAACAGCTAAACTAACACTCCCCTGGTGCGGCTGGTCTGCTCTATGTCGGAACAGCACAGTGGAGACGACAACGTCAAAACACTAAGAACTAATGACTCTCTAGTCTAACTGTCCTGTTCTGTTATCTCCATCCAGCTTCTTTACTGTGTAACTGATGTTACAGGGAGCAGGTGCCTGCAACAGTACAGCGCTGGGTTCCTGTTTACATAGTGATTACACAGTAATAAATCTATTTTTTTTTGTTTATACACACTGCAAATGATTAATCAGAACTGGTGGCATTGGAGCCTGCGGTCTCTCAAGCCAAAGGTTTCTGTTGACCACTGATTGCAGTATGTAATAGCCATGGCTTGTAGAGCTCATAGACTTTGTGAGGCTGAATATCTTCTGTATATTAATGTGTATAAACATGCATCAGCTTCCCCCAGCCAGCCTAGAGTCATCCATTCTCATTCCACCAGAGTTAACGCACACTAATGTCCCGTCACACCTGTTTAGGCTGGGACAGTTGACTCATTACCCAGGTAGGCCTATACAAGCCTTGTTAGAAACATACTGTTGTTGTGCTGAGGGCATGAGCATATCAACCTAGGGGGACACATGTTGCTGTAACCCCCCAAACAGGGTGGCAAAATACATCACTATGGGGCTGAGATCTATCAGCTGACAGGACAGTCCCCTTTATTATCAACCATTCTGCATAATGAGATAGAGTGCAAGGCCAGCAGAGAGGATAGGGGGGGGGCTGCGGCAACACTATTCCATCACTGACACAGAAGAGGAAGGAAAACCAGTCTCTCTTTAATGGGGTTCCCTCCTCCTCCTCTCCTCCCACTCCACTGTCAGTGGTCCAATAGGCTTGGTGGTATTTTATTATTTGCCCAACATTCATCTTGTGTCGTGTGTCCACAGGCCCATAATGCAATGTGCACATCTAAAATCCATCACATCTGTCAACAGGAAGGGGGGGGGGGTAGACATACACACACGTATATACAGTGGGGAGAACAAGTATTTGATACACTGCCGATTTTGCAGGTTTTCCTACTTACAAAGCATGTAGAGGTCTGTAATTTTTATCATAGGTACACTTCAACTGTGAGAGACGGAATCTAAAACAAAAATCCAAAAAATCACGTATGATTTTTAAGTAATTAATTTGCATTTTATTGCATGACATAAGTATTTGATCCCCTACCAACCAGTAAGAATTCCGGCTCTCACAGACCTGTTAGTTTTTCTTTAAGAAGCCCTCCTGTTCTCCACTCATTACCTGTATTAACTGCACCAGTTTGAACTCGTTAACTGTATAAAAAGACACCTGTCCACACACTCAATCAAACAGACTCCAACCTCTCCACAATGGCCAAGACCAGAGAGCTGTGTAAGGACATCAGGGATAAAATTGTAGACCTGCACAAGGCTGGGATGGGCTACAGGACAATAGGCAAGCAGCTTGGTGAGAAGGCAACAACTGTTGGCGCAATTATTAGAAAATGGAAGAAGTTCAAGATGACGGTCAATCTCCCTCGGTCTGGGGCAGCATGCATGATCTCACCTCATGGGGCATCAATGATCATGAGGAAGGTGAGGGATCAGCCCAGAACTACACGGCAGGACCTGGTCTATGACCTGAAGAGAGCTGGGACCACAGTCTCAAAGAAAACCATTAGTAACACACTACGCCGTCATGGATTAAAATCCTGCAGCGCACACAAGTTCCCCCTGCTCAAGCCAGCGCATGTCCAGGCCCGTCTGAAGTTTGCCAATGACCATCTGGATGTTCCAGAGGAGGAATGGGAGAAGGTCATGTGGTCTGATGAGACAAAAATAGAGCTTTTTGGTCTAAACTCCACTCGCCGTGTTTGGAGGAAGAAGAAGGATGAGTACAACCCCAAGAACACCATTCCAACCGTGAAGCATGGAGGTGGAAACATCATTCTTTGAGGATGCTTTTCTGCAAAGGGGACAGGACGACTGCACCGTATTGAGGGGAGGATGGATGGTGCCATGTATTGCGAGATCTTTGCCAACAACCTCCTTCCCTCAGTAAGAGCATTGAAGGTGGGTCGTGGCTGGGTCTTCCAGCATGACAACGACCCGAAACACACAGCCAGGGCAACTAAGGAGTGGCTCCGTAAGAAGCATCTCAAGGTCCTGGAGTGGCCTAGCCAGTCTCCAGACCTGAACCCAATAGAAAATCTTTGGAGGGAGCTGAAAGTCCGTATTGCCCAGCGACAGCCCCGAAACCTGAAGGATCTGGAGAAGGTATGGAGGAGTGGGCCAAAATCCCTGCTGCAGTGTGTGCAAACCTGGTCAAGAACTACAGGAAACGTATGATCTCTGTAATTGCAAACAAAGGTTTCTGTACCAAATATTAAGTTCTGCTTTTCTGATGTATCAAATACTTATGTCATGCAATAAAATGCAAATTAATTACTTAAAAAACATACAATGTGATTTTCTGGATTTTTGTTTTAGATTCCGTCACTCACAGTTGAAGAGTACCTATGATAAAAATTACAGACTTCTACATGCTTTGTAAGTGGGAAAACCTGCAAAATCGGCAGTGTATCAAATACTTGTTCTCCCCACTCTATGTATGTATATATACACACACACACACACATACATATATACACACACATACACACATATATATACACACACACACACACATATAAACATATATGTGTGTGTATATATGTATATATACATACGTAAATGTATTTATATATATATGTGTGTGTGTGTGTGTGTGTGTGTGTGTGTGTGTGTGTGTGTGTGTGTGTGTGTATATATGCAATTGCTGCTGCTATGGGCTAAGCTCCAGGTACACTAGTACAGTCTAATCAGAGCAAAGCTACAACCTGTAGTACAGAATGTTACTCATTTAATCAATGTCTCCCCATCACTCCTTTCCCGCCCCCTTTCTGCTGGGCTGGTCTGGTCTGAGCCTGAGGGTTACTGAGTGGATGGAAACCCTGGTGTTAGCCTAGTGCAGGTGAGGCGTGCTGAAGGCAGCCAGTCCAGGGTTCACAGCGCTGCTCTAAACAAACATGGGAGAAACAGCAAGCACACACACAATGCTGCTATTGTTCTGAGAGTGAAACCTTTGTACTCAGGTGATCAATTCATAAAACGTCTCTCTCTCTCTGTGTGTGTGTGTGTGTGTGTGTGTGTGTGTGTGTGTGTGTGTGTGTCGGTTCCTCTCTCTCTGTGTGTGTGCCGGTTGCCTGTTCCCCTCTCAGTCAGGAGTCCCTCTGGTCTGGGTGATTAACACTCCCCAGACAGACAGAGGAAGCATGTTTCCCAAAACACCAACATCACAACAGAACCCTCTCCCACTACCACATACCCAACATTGTTAGACAAGAATAAATCCTAGCTTCCACTTCATCCTCTTGCTCCTCCTTTAGCCTAGAAAAATATTGTGAATAGTGATACTTCAGCAGATCTATAGCCGAGCCATGGGAACCACAGAGTAATCATGCTGTGGGGAGGGGGAGAGGCAAGCTTACAGATCTGATTGGGATTAGGAGGAATTTATCCAGGCTGAACTCTCGACGCCCTACACATGGTAATCTCTCCACTCCCTCCAAACCCTGGCCCCGGACCCCCCGCTACTCCCCAATACAACCCAGCCCCCCCAACACATATGGAGGAGCATCTTGAATGGATTGCTTCTCCCTGTTAGAATAGATAAACAACTAAAGAGATAATAGTACGGCCCCAGTTCACAGAGACAGGCCCCAGTTCACAGAGACAGGCCCCAGTTCACAGAGACAGGCCCCAGTTGGGGAATAGGAGGAACAGTGGTTCTTTAGAAAGAAAATGCTTGATCCAGCAGTACTGTGATGTGAACAGGCCGTGAGGGAGGCTTGATTGTGGCTGAGTGTGGTGCATCACTGGGTCTCCACTATAGACTAATTTACAGCAGGCAGCGACGAGGGAAGGAAAGATGTTTCTATGGGTCTCTAGGCTGCTGTTTATGCTGTTTCTACTGTGCACAACAGCAACTAACAACTTGTCCTGTCATTAAGACAGGAAGAGAGGAACAGAGGGAGGTGCAGAAGTAGAGAAAAATAAAGAAAATGAGGGTAACTAACTAAGACTGGGAATAAGGTTGTCAATAGCTCAATGACTGTGGCGGTCCCTGCCTCTCTGAGTCTGTCTGTCTGTCTGTCTCCACTATGCTGGTGCTGTAGGTGTCCCTCTAATCTGTCTCCTGCAGCTGTGAGAGAGGAGATGCCAGCAAGCCAGCCCAGCGCTAAACCCTGTCCCACTCAACCTTCTAGGGAACGGAAGCAACCCACCTCTTTTCCACAGTCAGAGGGCAGGGAGAGATAAGAGCAGGGCTGCTGAGGGGACAGGCAGACAGCCTATAACCTAGTCAATTCTAGGAGAAGAGATAAACACTGCATTGGAGACACATTCCCCTACTGGACACACAGAGACGGAGTAACTCCAGCAGGGTGTCTGTCTGTCTACACAGTCCCTCAATGTATCCAGGCCTGTGAGTCACTGGCGTAGCTCATCTTCTCCTCAGACAGGGTTACTAATGACCCCCCAGAGCGGGCCATTCACTGACCTTCAGCCAGTCCAAGTGCAGCACATCAGGGGACACCATGTAATGGAGCACAACAGGCCCTCAGTAACACCAGGACAATCTGTCAAACAGCTACAACCCAGACAAAGGCAGCCAGCCATTGTTAATCACAATCTTTAATTAAAAAAGTCTGCAAGGTTTACAAATGGGGGTTTTGGAGTGTTGGAAACACTACTGGGTGCAGAGGAACAACAGATTTTTCCCTCCACAAAAACCAGGAGTGGAGGCCTTTCAGAGAAGCCAAGCCCCACTGGGTGAGAGGAGAGGAGAGCTGCTCCCTTCCTGTGTTTGTGTCACCACAGTCCCTGTAGTAGGGCCCTATAAAAATCGGTTACATTTTTGCCTGATTCATTCTCTCTTTAGTTTCTCCAGGTTTCAGTTTTTCCCTTTTCCAGGTTTTCACTCTCTATTTGAAAAACATCTAAATTGGATGTTCTAAGTCCACAATAATGGTTAAACCACATCAGGAGACCACTTGAAGTCTGGGAAAAGCTTTAGAAATTTTGAAAAAAACACATGTAGCGCAGATGTGATGTTAAAGTTTGCAAAACAAATACCCACTGGATTGATGCAAATAATCATGATATCATTCTGCCAGGTAAAGCATAGGCTACTTTGTAGTTAATATTTCATTGAGATGTTTTTGGGAAAGCCTTTCCATCTACCAGAAAACTGTCCATTAGCATCATCGCTAACGGCTACACAAAGTTAGGGAATTCTCGTTGCCTCTTCAAACAGTTGAAGGAAATAAGAAAAATGAATGCATTCTGTTCATGTCTGGTGATAAATTAAAGGAGTTTGGCCCAAGTTATCAATACATTTAGTTGATTCCCTACTAAGTTCAATAAAACATGTTATATTGTTGAATTACACTAATGTCTGGATTCTGTGATTCTGTCTGCGTTCTCCGCATGGTAGATTTTATAGGGCCCTGCAGCCAGCAGCTAGGCGCCTCTGCTTCCCCATGGCTGGCAGCAGTGGCCTTTCACTAGGCTGGGGGATCTCTGCCAGACCTGCCTGGTGCCTTGCCTGCATCACTCTCCACCCAGAGTAATGGGTTCCTCTCTACACACTTGCTGCTCCTAGGACACAACACTACCCAAATGTCACAACTCTCTCTACTCTCTTCATCATCCTCCTCTCTGCACTGATGAGCAGTATGCCCATTTTTTGTCTAATCAGCAGTCAAAGCACTCATTACAGACTGCCCTCCCTGTCCACCAAAATGTCTCAGGAGGATGGCTGGTCAATTAACAGCAGTGGTACTGGGCTGGTCCATTAACAGCAGTGGTACTGGGCTGGTCCATTAAAAGCAGTGGTACTGGGCTGGTCCATTAACAGCAGTGGTACTGGGCTGGTCCATTAACAGCAGTGGTACTGGGCTGGTCCATTAAAAGCAGTGGTACTGGGCTGGTCCATTAAAAGCAGTGGTACTGGGCTGGTCCATTAACAGCAGTGGTAAGGTAGAGGGGGGAGACAGCGAAGAAATGGCTGAACACACGTACTGTGTGTTTTAATTAGCATGTAGAACTGTCTTCGCTGGGCTGTGAGATTAATAGAGTGAAGAGCCTATTGAGTTAAATGGCTTTTCATATTGCTGTACAGGAGAGGGAGGAAGATAAGGCTTATTTGTACTGCGAGTGGAAGGATGCTGCTGATTCGATCATCAGGCTTTCTGCCACGCAGTGGCCAGACCTAGATGAATGTTGTGTCTGCACTGCAGAAGGCCTTCTACACCACACAGACAAGAGAGGAAGCTGAGACAGAGAGGTGATGACTGATTAAGGGCTGTTCTATTACCAGACAGACAGAGTGACTCAGCAGTATGAGGGTGGTGGTGGAGAGGGGGCTGTCTGTTTGGTCATCCTATGGAAACTCCATCACCATAGTGACGACTCAAGATATTCAGTACCTATTTGTTAAAAAGTATTTTTATTTTTTTAATCGTTAAAGGTTCCCGCCATGAATGGACTAGTGGGGGGGGGAATTATATCCCAACTAAGGCTCTGCATTAAAGTCGCTGCATGGTCAAACCGACATCTGCATTGGCTGAGCAGCATTTACGGTGATACCACCTCTGCAGAAGTCAGGGCGTTCATACTGATTGAGCTTCGTGGAGCAGCGCAGAGCTGTTGTGAAGGGAGTAAGTTTGTGTTAAAACAGGTCCTCCCGCCCCCAACTACCATCAACCAATTAAATCAATGCGAAGCTAGACGGAGCCCTCCGCAATGTTACAAAATTTTAGAGGCGCACGGCAATGCGGTATGGAGCTCAATTTGGCATCTATGTGCCTCCGGAGGACAATTGCCTCACACCATCCATACGGCTCCTCGGACCAAATATACGGATCAAGCATAAATTGGCTCTTAGAGTTACAGCAACAGCTACAGTGTTGCCACATGAAGCCAGCTCAACAGAGTCTGTCTGCTAGGCATCGCAGGGAACAGATGCTTCCATTAGGGCTGGGAATTGCCAGGGGTCTCACAAAACCATATTATCACGATACTTAGGTGCCGATACGATATGGATTGTGATTCTCTCGATTCTACAGTGCCTTCAGAAAAGTATACTGAACAAAAATAACGCAACATGGAACAATTTCAACGATTTTACTGCTTTAAAGTACATAAAGGGAAATCAGTCAATTGAAACAAATAAATGAATCAATGGATTTCACATGACTGGGCAAGGTCGCAGCCATGGGTGGGCCTAGGAGGGCATAGGCCCACCCACTGGGAAGCCAGGCCCAGCCAATCCGAATGAGTTTTTCCCACACAAAAGGCTTTATTACAGACAGAAATACTCTTCAGTTTCATCAGCTGTTTGGGTGGCTGGTCTCAGACGATCCCACAGGTGAAGAAGCCGGAAGTAGAGGTCCTGGGCTGGCGTGGTTACACGTGGTCTGCGTTTGTGAGGCTGGTTGGACGTACTGCTAAATTCTCTAAAAAGACGTTGGAGGCGGCTAATGGCAGAGTAACTAACTAATTAAATTCTCTGTCAAACAGCTCTGGTATACATTCCTGCAGTCAGCAGACCAACTGCATGCTCCCTCCAAACTTGAGACATCTGTGGCATTGTGTTGTGTGACAAAACTGCACATATTAGAGTAGCCTTTTATTGTCCCCAGCACAAGGTGCACCTGTGTAATGATCATGCGGTTTAGTCACCTTCTTGATATGCCACACCTGTCAGGTGGATGGATTATTTTCGCAAAGCAGAAATGCTCACTAACATAAAAGTAAAATGTGTGCTTAAATTTGAGAGAAATAAGTTTTGTGCATATGTAACATTTCTGGGATTTTTTATTTCAGCTCATGAAACATGGGACCAACGCTTTAAATGTTGCAATTTTCTTCAGTATATTTAAATCTAGGGCTGTTGCGGTGACCGTAATACCGGCAAACCCGCGGTCATGAGTCATGAAAGCAGTCAAATTCCACATGACCGTTTAGTCACGGTAATTAGGTTTCTCCAAGCTCTGATGCTGGTCATAAGTAGCCTACCAAACTTGCAAACTGCCTGGAACTCAACACTCTATTGTCCCTCTTATCACTCTGACATCAATGCAAATGTATTCAAAAATCTAATCAAAACACTTCATGAGAGCCCATGAGCTCATGTTGCGCAACATTTAGGCTATGCAATTGCGGGAGAAAACAGAGTGATGGTCGCTAATAAAAAGACAAGGATCCCATCAGCTTTCGATAGGCTAGGTCTACTAGATTTATTTCTCAACTTTCCTAGCAGGAGTATAGCCTACCTGACTGGCATGAAAATTAACCACAGGGAAAAGCGTCCTCCATTCGTTATTTAAGTGCATTGATGACATGTATTTTTTCCTCTGCCCCTGTTTCAATACAGGTGCATGATAATGGTTCATTTTAAAGCAAAACAAATATCACATATATTATTTAGTATAAGTAAAGACAAGATTAAATCAAGAATAGTCTGATGGGTGACAATATTAGCCTATCACTTGTGAATGATATATTATCACTTGTAAATTATTCCCAGCATCAGAAACTGCCTTTTTTGGGCAACTTTTTTGAATCAAAAAAAAATCGCACACCTCATGTAGCCTAGCCATAGGCCTATATGTTTTGTTAAGGTTTGTATCACAACTAATGTAGTCAAATAACTACTGAAAATTAAGCACATTAATCCACTTCACAGCGCATGAGTTTCAGGGAAGTTAGGGGAAGATAATTTTCACCATAAATGCACCTTTATAATACAAGCATTACATACATAAATCTCATTTGTGGTCACATTTGATAATGGTGTTTTCCCGGATAATGGAACATTCGCACTTATAGCCTACTACCATGTGCGCATTGCTGCGTTTATAATACATAGAAATAAACTATTAGGCTATCAACATTTTAAGCTAAACGTTCTGATCTGTTGCATCAGCCACATTGCAGTGAACATATTTTTTTAATGCTAGTGGTTATATTAATTTGTGATCTATTGCATCCCACAACTGTCCCAGACTATGTTTGAAATATTTATTTCTCGCACAGAATAAGTCGACTTTTGTACTACGGGGGATAGTAGATTGACATAGGCTAGTGCTTTTGCTGTTTGTTAGGCCTAATCATCTTGTTGGCTGATAAAAAGTAAATGTGGACAGTTCTTCCAATATCTTCAATATGCACCTCAGAATTGGATAAGGACACACGCAGTAGCGTGTCGGTCTTCACTTGTAGCCTGTGAGAAAGACACGATCACGTGATGAAGAGCCATGTGAGTAAGAGGTGCTTAGGAGCGCGCAGCACTCAGGGAGAAAGGCACAACGCAGCACTCCAGGCCAAGGGTACAACGGCCACGGGCCGTAAAAGGCATGGATTGTTTTAGGGTGCATTACGGCCACAAAGGGGATGCCGCTGTGAAATTCGAGGCACTATCAAGTGCTTGTCAAACTGTGAATGAGAGACTAATGAAGTGTGTCTAGCCTGCACAAAAAAACAAAGCAGAGCCCATGCCTTTCAAGCGAAACATATATAGAAAAACTAAAGTTACAATGTGAAGGTGTAGACTATATTACATGGATTTAGTAGACTTTTTCAAATGTAGATGTTCCAAAGGTCTGCATCAGTGGCTTGTAGGCTGTGTGTGGAAGCCAGGAGACGCTAAATGTGTTTGTTAATTAACGGTCAATTACCATCAGACTGACAGCTATTTGCTTGACAATCACCGGGTGATTAAATTTCGTGACCGCAACAACCCTATTTATACCCCTAGACTTATTCCACATTTTGTTGTGCTACAGCCTGAATTTAACATGGATTAAATAGACAATTTTTTTGGTCCTCACCCATCTACACACAATACCCCATAAAGACAAAGCGAAAACATGTTTTTCGGAAATTTGGGAAAATGTATTGTAAATGAAATACAAAAATCTCTCATTTACATAAGTATTCACACCCCTTTGCTATGAAACTACAAATTGAGCTCAGGTGCATCTCATTTCCTTTCATCATCCTTAAGATATCACTACAACTTCATTGGAGTCCACCTACGGCCAATTCAATTGTTTGGACATGATTTAGAAAGAAACATACCTGTCGATTCAAGGTCCCACTGTAGCCAGTGCGTCAGAGCAGAAACTATACCATGAAGTCCTGTCCGTATATTTGAGATTGTGATGAATCTAATAAACTCAGCAAAAAAAGAAACGTCCTCTCGGTGTCAACTGCGTTTATTTTCAGCAAACTTAACATGTGTAAATATTTGTATGAACATAAGATTCGACAACAGACAAACTGAACAAGTTCCAGACATTTTTAAATTTTTTATTTCACGTGTGACTAACAGAAATGGAATAATGTGTCCCTGAACAAAGGGGGGGTCAAAATCAAAAAAGTAACAGTCAATGCAGCTGGTGGCCACACCAGATACTAAGTACTGCAGTGCATCTCCTCCTCATGGACTGCACCAGATTTGCCAGTTCTTGCTGTGAGATGTTATCCCACTCCTCCACCAAGGCACCTGCAAGTTCACTGGACATTTCTGGGGGGAATGGCCCTAGCTCAAACCCTCCAGTCCAACAGGTCCCAGACATGCTCAATGGGATTGAGATGCGGGCTCTTCGCAGGCCATGGCAGAACACTGACATTCCTGTCTTGCAGGAAATCACGCACAGAACGAGCAGTATGGCTGGTGGCATTGTCATGCTGGAGGGTCATGTCAGGATGAGCCTGCAGGAAGTGTACCACACGAGGGAGGAGGATGTCTTCCCTGTAACGCACAGCGTTGAGATTGCCTGCAATGACAACAAGCTCAGTCCGATGACGCTGTGACACACCGCCCCAGACCATGACAGACCAACTCCAAAATCGTTCACGCTCCAGAGTACAGGCCTCGGTGTAACGCTCATTTTTTCAACGATAAACGCGAATCTGACCATCACCCCTGGTGAGACAAAACCACGACTCGTCAGTGAAGAGCACTTTTTGCCTGTCTGGTCCAGCAACGGTGGGTTGCCTGTGACGTTGGTTGCCTATGACGTCTGGTGAGGACCTGCCTTACAAGCCCTCAGTCCAGCCTCTCTCAGCCTATTGCAGACAGTCTGAGCACTGATGGAGGGATTGTGCATTCCTGGTGTAACAAAGGGCAGTTGTTGTTGCCATCCTGTACCTGTCCCGCAGGTGTGATGTTCGGATGTACCGATCCTGTGCAGGTGTTGTTACACGTGGTCTGCCACTGCGAGGACGATCAGCTGTCCGTCCTGTCTCCCTGTAGCGCTGTCTTAGGCGTCTCACAGTATGGACATTGCAATTGATTGCCCTGGACACATCTGCAGTCCTCATGCCTCCTTGCAGCATGCCTAAGGCACGTTCACGCATATGACCATGGGCATCTTTTTTTGTGTGTTTTTCAGAGTCAGTAGAAAGGCCTCTTTAGTGTCCTAGGTTTTCATAACTGACTTTAATTGCCTACCATCTGTAAGCTGTTAGTGTCTTAACGACCGTTCCACAGGTGCATTTTTCCACAGACGTTTATCAGGGGAAGGGTATAAACAGTTTCCAGAGTGTTGAAAGTTTCTAAAAGCATCACTGGGAAATTGATAAGAAAAAAAACATGGAACTACCCAGACTCTGCCTAGAGCTGGTCATCCGAACAAACTGAGCAACCGGGCAAAAAGCAAGGATGCAAACTGGTGAGGGCTTAAAAAGGTGACTATTCCCCCTAGCAGGGATTTATTGCATGTTTCAGTGAAGAAGAGGAAATGCAGGTTAACTAATTGAACAACAAAGAATATGATCAAGTGGTTAACGTGAACCTAACTCACAGCTAAACAAATTGAAGAAAGCAATCCAATGTTATTTGTTGCCTAGACTTTACTGCAAATGACACTCAAATCTTGAGAAAAAACAATAATATAAACTTTTATTGCAGTTAGCCAATGACAGCCTTTATAATAGAACACTTGTGACCACACATCTAAATATTGCACTAGGGGGAAAAAAACATTTTTCCATTTTTGCTCTATTATAGTGGCCACTTAGTAGACATCGATCAAGTGCACAAGGCTACATGTGTGCAAAAATAACATTCACTGAGTAAAAAATATATATTCATCCCCCCCACTCACACAAGTGTTACTGTCAAGTTCAACACAACACAACACAACACAAACAATATCATTGGGCTACACTGCACATTATTACATTTCACCTCTATAGTGGCATCCAGCTAGCTAATGTTAGCTTTCTGACTTCATCATTAAGCTAATTTTCACACCATAAACTCTATTATTTGATCAGATAAGTTGGCTAATGCTCAACATTTCACTGGCTAGCTAACGGAGAATTTTATCCAGCTAGCAAGATACTTAAAACTACTTAGGGAGCAGTGGGGCGCTCCCGACACTACCCGGTGAAATGGCTTTACGGCGAAAGCACAACATTTGATTGTTTGAGGATAGCCCCTCTCATATTTTATGCATTAGCATGAATCCATAACCAAAGCGGGTCTCATAAAACGCATAAAATCGCTAATATAAAATCCCTTACCTTTTGAAGAACTTCTGCTGAGGGCTTCCCAAGTGTCCAACGAAGACATCCAATGGTTCTTTTGTTAGAAAAAGTCATTTATTATATTCATAAATCTCAGTTTGGTTGACGCGTTATGTTCATAAAATACAGCGTCCACTCGCCCATTGAAACATGAAGAGAACACGTTCAACCTATACACTTGTCCAAGAACAATCAAACATCATTGATAATGTATCCTTAGGAACACTTTTATGTATATTTACTATAATATTTCAACCGGATTATGAACTGGACGATAGGAAAGGAAAAAAACAGCGCGTGCGAGCCCGTGAACGCGCCTCCTCTTCTGTTTACATCCGATGACTAGTTAAAAATTCTTCTTCTATTACCATCCAGAGCAACCTATCACCACCAAACACTGTCTAGAGACTGTTGACATCCAGTGGAAGCAATAGGTACTGCAATCTTACTCCCAGATATGGCTGTTTACAATAGGGAGGGGTTCAAAATGAGGCAATGTGTCAAAAACACTTTATCCAGGACAGAAATTCCTCGGGTTTTCGCCTGCTATATCAGTTCTGTTATACTCACAGACAATATTTTAACTGTTTTAGAAACTTCAGAGTGTTTCCTATCCAATAGAACTAATTATGTGCATATCCTAGTTTCTGGGCCTGAGTGGCAGGCCTTTTACTTTGGGCACGTGAGACTCTCCAAAACCGACACCTCAGCTGCCGCTCCCAAAGAAGTTAACAATGCTAATACTTGTTCCACCACACATACTCCCTCACCTCAAAGTTTCCAAATGGCAGTTGTGTTTCAGTTACAGCTCATGAAGTACACTTCATCATCTTCTCACCCCCATCTCTGTGGTCAGGCTTCTCACCTAACGTTACCTCTTCGTTACTGTTCAGGGGACGCGCTGCTCTAACTGGCAAGCTGCCTTTCCAGAGCGCACGCTGATGCTGTAACTAGTCAATTGGTTGTCTCTTCTTTCTTCAGTCGCGTGCCTCGCTGCATTCTGTTGTTATGTAAACGATTGGCTGAGCCTTGGATACAATATTGGACAGTATTGCTCCAAACGCGCATCACTCATTCACCTACAGCCAGTAGTGATCCAAAGCCCCCCTCCCAAACTTTTCTCATCGGATCTACACAAATCACATAGATCACCTATTTTGGATTCACAACGGCAAAAAACGGAAAGGTGACTAGTTTGCATCCCTGTAAAAGGACCTTGGTCAGGGAGGTGACCAAGAACCCAATGACCCCTTGGCTGAGATGGGAGAACCTGCCAGAAGGACAACAGTCTCTACAACACTTCACCAATCTGGGCTTTATGGTAGAGTGCCCAGATAGAAACTACTCCTGAGAAATAGGCACATGACATAACCAAGCACAGCAAACCAGGCACAGCTCATCACCCGTCTAACACCATCCCTACTGTGAAGCATGGTAATGGCAGCAACATGCTATGGGGATGCTTTTCATCCCCATAGCATGGAGCCAAATACAGGCAAATCCTTCATGAGAACCTGCTTCAGAGTGCAAACGACCTTAGATCTTAGACTGGGGGGCGACAGGACAATGACCCCAAGCATACACCAAAATAATCCATTGAAAATCTGTGGAAAGACTTAAAGATCGCTGTTCACCGCTGATCCCCGTCTAACTTAACAGAGCTTAAGAAAATCCACAAATCCAGATGTGCAAAGCTGATACATACCAAAGACATCTCAAAAGGTGCTTCTACAATGTATTGACTCAGGCGTGTAAATACCTATGCAAATGAGATATCTGCATTTCATTTTTAATAAATGTGCAAAGAAATTCTAAAAACATGTTTTCTCTTTGTCATTATGGGGCACTGTGTCTAGATGGGTGAGGAAAAACATTCAATCCATTTTGAATTCAGGCTGTAACACAACATGTGGAGAAAATCAAGTGGTCTGAATACTTTCTGAAGGCACTGTAGATGGCCTTATTTTATGTGCGATGTGATGTTTCAAACATATTGCTCACTATATGTCTACTGCAGAGAGACAAGAGTGAGCCAGGAGTTTTGATCAGTCAGGGAAATAAAAGTGATGAAAGCATGTTGGCTCACTATTTAAAATGAAGATGGAGAACAAGCTGTTGGAGTTCTGGCGCAGGTCCAGCCCACTAGCGCTAGCTAACACTACCTACAGGAAGGCCAAAAAGATCATCAAGGACAACAACCACCCGAGCCACTGCCTGTTCACCCCGCTATCATCCAGAAGGCGAGGTCAGTACAGGTGCATCAAAGTTGGGACCGAGAGACTGAAAAACAGCTTCTATCTCAAGGACATCAGACTGTTAAAGAGCCATCACTAACATTGAGTGACTGCTGCCAACATACAGACTCAAATCTCTAGCCACTTTAATAATAAAAAATAGGATGTAAATGTATCACTAGTCACTTTAAACAATGCCACTTTATATAATGTTTACATATCCTACATTACTCATCTCGTATGTATATACTGTACTCTATACCATCTACTACATCTTGCCTATGCCGTTCAGCCATCGCTCATCCATATATATTTTTATGTACATATTATTAGTCATTCCTTTACACTTGTGTGTATAAGGTAGTTGTTGTGAAATTGATGGATTACTTGTTAGATACTACTGCATGGTCGGAACTAGAAGGACAAGCATTTCGCTACACTCGCATTAACATCTGCTAACCATGTGTATGTGACCAATACAATTTGATTTGCTTTGCAGTAGCATTTTTTATTTATTTTTATTATCAAAATCGATATATCGACCAAAAATATGGCGATATGGAACTGAATAAAACATTTTCCCCATCACTAGCTGTAATATTGTATACTTCAGGACTAAAACAGAGACAAAGGCATTAAGGCTGTAATCAGAGGCATAACATACATTAAGGCTGTAATCAGAGGCATAACATACATTAAGGCTGTAATCAGAGGCATAACATACATTAAGGTTGTAATCAGAGGCATAACATAGACTAGACTCCAGCCTTTAATGTATCTAAATAATATGAATAACAGCAGGTGATTCAGGTGAAAAAGACCCAGGCACAGTCTCAAGACGTTGAGCAGCAGCATGTCATTATGAGGAGATGAAAGCAGTGTGATGGATAGGCCTCGTCACTATGGTAATGACACATTCATAAACACACACACAGCCTTGGGACCGAGTGGCTGCATGCTGTATAGGACCACCAGGAGAACTGGAGGTGGAGGTTGAAGTCTCACCAGCAGATAATTGGCATCCCTTGAGACGCATCAGGAAGCGGGCTCTGGTTATATCAAGAGAACGGGTAGTGAAGATTGTGTGTGGGGGGGGGGGCAGCCTCCTCTCCCCTTCAGAGACTGGGTCTATCTTTGAAGGGGTCTACGAGGGGAATTAAGGAACTAAGAGACCCTAGCGACTTAAATGTTCTGTGGGTAATCAAAATGCGACCATGTGTGACGACAGTACAACCCCTTCCCCATCTCCAGGTCCTTGTTTAAAGAAATCTCTGGCCATTCAATTGGATTTTCCATCTTTAGACTGACTACCATAAACTCCAATGCAGAGCTTCTTTCAGCGCTGTATAATTTCAGTTTCATCAGGGAGATTTGTCTTCAGAGCGGCACGTCTGGGCCAGAGACAAAACACTCTCAGTCTGCATCTGCTTAGCTTAGCTGTGCTTTCAGACAGACACAATACTTCACAGGATGCCTTTACTGAGGGTCTTTTCTAGAATTATGTTGGGGCTAAGACTATAGCTGGTTTTCTTCTGAAGAGCTAGTCTGCCCTGTATGTCAATTCATTTCCCTCCCTCGTCCATCTCCTGTTCTATTTACTGCTCAGTCAGTCAGCCTAGTAGTGAAACACCATCTGTTTCTAACCTACAGTCACGACTCCCACTCTCCAGATGTCAGTGGAAAAAGCAGAGCAGGTAGGAGAGGAAACAAGCCACATTAACCATTTCACTTCCTCTCCTCTCCAAGACAGTTGATCTGATCTGTGACGGAGGAGCAAGTGAGAGGTGCTAGGAGCTCAGACTGAACAAGGGGTGATGAGAAGGGCAGTGAAAGAGAAAAGAGAAAGTGAGAAATCGAGTGTGTGTGTGTGTTTTCCATTTGTCCAGGCTGACTGGAGGAAAACACAGCATTACATCGGTCTATCGGCAGGAGAGAACAGAGGGAGCTAGAGAGAGGAGGTGGGGGGTGTCCATGAATGATATTCAACCTGCATGATCACGTCTCTCCTCCGTGCTCAGAGCTTAGCGCCAGAACAGCATTATGCTACACTCGATCCCTCCCGAACCAAGTCTTTTTTAATGAGGCCTCAGTCTGAGCTGGCCCTCACAACAACCAACTCCTTTATATTCCCCTCCCCCGCCCTCCAAATCAGCCTTTACGGATTTCATCTTCATAATTTGGCATGGCAAGCCACCATGCCTTTACAAAGACCCCGTTGGGCTGGGTTTCTAAAGGCTAGGGCTACGTAATGTAATGCATTCCTCCTGAGGCCATGCGGTGCGGTCGTGAGCGTCCATAGGCTGCCAGGGTAAATGTGTGGTTTGGCTGCAGGTCAGGGGGTCAGCCATGCGTGCGTTCTCTGTGTTTATTCTTGGCCTGTTTGATTAATGAAGGGCTGATACAGTATTTTCACAGGCCTTTATGGCGCTCCAACATGGATTCGGGAACCTTATGACCCCCAGGGCTTTGTTAGGGGTCAGATGTCATGGTGGGGCCACCTTACTCTGGGCCGTGCCAAAACACTGGTGGTTATAGGTTATTAGACATCTATACTGGTCCACTGGCACCCAATAAACAGTTCATTAGGAGGCAGAGGCACAAAAAGGTGAAGGGTGAACGTAAGGGGGTGGGGGTTCAGAAGTCAACCATTGACAATCCAAATAACATCTTTCAAACCTACTCCCCTAAAGTTCTCTCTAACAGTTTGCAGTAGCTCAAACCTACTCCCCTAAAGTTCTCTCTAACAGTTTGCAGTAGCTCAAACCTACTCCTCTAATAGTACCAGGGTGAAGTTGCTTAGAGAACATTCTTATCAGAGTTATCTACAGTGCATTTGGAAAGTATTCAGACCCCTTGACTTTTTCCACATTTTGTTACATTACAGCCTTATTCTATAATGGATTAAATACATTTTTTACCCCATCAATCTACACACAATACCCCATAATGACAAAGAGAAAATAGGTTTATAGAAACATTTTATCTAATGAATTTACCTAGGCTAAATATACACCTTCCACAACCACAAGACCCACTAATCATTTAATTAGTTTATCAAAATTGTTTATCCTTCTTTTTTGGGCAATAATCACTGATCTGGCTTTCAAGTCGATCTATGAAAATGACTTTTTTTTTTTTACAAATTTAACTTGCATAATGCAATGCATAATGCACATTCACTAATAATGACCAACCTCCTGCAGCAGGCATTATAGAAAATTAACACAGGTCTCATCAACAATGAAGGGCGTTTACCCAACTTGGATCTATTTGCTAGCTAACAAGGTAGAACAGTTGAATAGTTATGAACACACCCTTCTGTCTCCAACTGTTTGAACAGCATGTTCGCCTGTCCACTTTGTTCACATGTTGAAATCAAGTTGCTTTCCTGATTTCTCAGAATGAGAACGAGTTGGGTTTATTTTGGACCAAGCCTTGTCGTATGCCTTCCCGCTTTTGGGACAACGACTCCCATTATTAGGGGGGAGACGTGCATCTCGTCATTATATACAGATCTCTGGTGTAAATGGGAAGGTGCACACAGCACAGAGGAGCGAAGGAGACAAGACCAAAAATACTACATGAGAACAAACGTAAACGCATAAACGCTCATAAAAACGAAAAATAACAAAACCTTGATTGTTGCGATACAGGCATTTGGAATATCGCGCAAAAACATAAATTACCCAAATTAATTGGACATATCGCCCAACCCTAGTCTGAACCTACCCTCCTAGAAGTTGTTTGTGTTCAGGTCAAAATGATGTGATTCATTATTCCTGTAGGCCGGTTCTGATCCAACCCATTGGTTTCTGGGACCAAGCAGAACGGTTTGAATGTGTTCACATTCGAGAAATCCTCAGAGAAGAAACGTTAGTGGGCTCGTTAGTTTGGCCCGGAGCATTGTGAATGCGTAGCCAGGCGGCTTGGCCCTGGCTCCAGGCGGCTTGGCCCTGGCTCCAGGCGGCTTGGCCCTGGCTCCAGGCGGCTTGGCCCTGGCTCCAGGCGGCTTGGCCCTGGCTCCAGGCGGCTTGGCCCTGGCTCCAGGCGGCTTGGCCCTGGCTCCAGGCGGCTTGGCCCTGGCTCCAGGCGGCTTGGCCCTGGCTCCAGGCGGCTTGGCCCTGGCTTGGCCCTGGCTCCAGGCAGCTTGGCCCTGGCTCCAGCCAGCAGTACTGGTTAGCAATGACAAATACATTCCTTCCCTACAAGAGAATTTCCTTCACAACAACACCACCATCTCATTACAAGATGTAAGAAGATGGTCTGTCACAGTTATGTAAAATATTAACATGGAAGTGACGTTGTAAACAAATTACCCCTGTTGTTTGTATATGTTGTTGATGATACAAGAGGTGATATGTAGGGAAATATTTTGAAGAGAACCTTCCTCAATAACCAACCTCCTGTTTGTGAACAAAGGTAGAGCTGAATGTGACTTTGGCTGTGTGAGAACAGAGAAGAAGAGGCTCAGCTTGCGCAGTGCAGGTCTGGAGCTGGCTGACTGATTAACTGGCTGGCTGGGCCCCTGCTGCTTTCTTTCATTACTCCTGTGGACAGGCTCACTGACACACGGCACAGACACTGCAGACAGGCTCACTGACACACGACACAGACAGGCTCACTGACACGGCACAGACACTGCAGAGACAGGCTCACTTGACACACGGCACAGACAGGCTCAGTGACACACGGCACAGACAGGCTCAGTGACACACGGCACAGACACTGCAGAGACAGGCTCACTGACACACGACACAGACACTGCAGAGACAGGCTCAATGACACACGGCACAGACACTGCAGAGACAGGCTCACTGACACACGGCACAGACACTGCAGAGACAGGCTCACTGACACACGGCACAGACACGGCAGAGACAGGCTCACTGACACACGGCACAGACACTGCAGAGACAGGCTCACTGACACACGGCACAGACACTGCAGAGCTCAACCAGTAGAGGTAAACACACCAACAAATGCTGCACGCACGCACACACACACACACACGAGCATGTGGACACTGTCCAGGCTCAAACACACACACACACAGGAACACACACACACACAGGAGAAAGTGGTGTTGCATCCTGCAACCTGGCTAGGAGATGGATGACGCACAAGAGAGAGTTCCCAGAGCAAAGCTTCCAGTGAACAAACCTTCTCCAGACACACACAAGAACACACACATGTGGCAAAGCAATGCCCTCATGCGTCAGTCATTCAGTTCCTCTGAAGGCTGGCAATTCCAATGTGTGTCCTTGGGATAGGGACGCTGCCAACACTACTAAGGCACGATAAGTAGCTAGTGTAGTGGTGTGAGGATATTCCACTCAAAACCAGATTCTTGATTGTTACTGGCTAGGAGTTACAATAAGATAAGTTCATCATTGGCTGCCAGACAAACACCAGTTTATCCACAAGGTCACGTTTTTGGAAGTCAGTTATCCCTTCAAGCCAACGCAAACAATGCCCTCAAATAGGTAAACAAATAAGTAGGTAAAACAAGCATGGTTCCTAGATCCCTCTCACAGCCTATTACTGAGTAGCGCAGAGGTCGTTAACGCAGAAACCTGCCTTTTTCACACAAAAAAAAAAAAAACGGGGGAAGAAACGCAGAAGAAATATCTTTCAACTTTAGACTAATTATGTACTTCCATTGCACTCCTCCACTCGGATGAGAAATCGTTGCTCTCGTCGTCAGACCAATCAAATTCCCACATTCACGAACGGACATTGGATCAGCAGACAGAGCTCTGATTGTCTGATGGCAGACAGGAAGAGGCGATGGTTACTTTTCTCCGGTAGTTAAAATGCAAGATTAATTTGAAACAAAACTTTCTATGATAAACATTAGAAATATGATGGCCATGCATCATCTTCGCAAAAAATACTTTGCTCTTTCCTTGTAGGCTAGTTTACTTATATACGGCTGCTAGCCAGCCTTGCACTTATGTTGTCATCTGATGAAAACTAAGATATTTTCTACTGAATCTTTTTGCATTCATTTATTTTGTGTGATGAAAAACTAGAGTTGTGCACCCCTTATCCCTCTAATGAAACAAAAAAACATTGTTGCCTTTCAATATAAAACACAGGGGAAATTGCTTAACAAATCAAATTTTTTTATGGTTCTGCATTTTCAAAATGCAGATTTTTGAAAGCTAACACGACCCCTGGTAGTAATCCTCATAATGGATCTGGATTAAAGTGATGCTTGAGCGTTAATCCAGAAGGCTGCAGTGTGTGTTCTAATTACATGGAGTATGCACAGTCATGTCTGCAGCCGGAGATTGTCTCAGAGCCGGAGCCTAGCTGGTGCTTCTAATCAAAAAGAGAAGGGCTTTTAAACGTGGCTGTGGTTGGTTGAGTGGGGGGAGGGCTGATCTGGGTGAGGAGATTGTGTTAAAATTCCATCACAAAAAAGGGACAAGAGAAAGTGAGAGATTCTGGCTATAAAGCCATATTTCCAAATACCGCCACTAACTGATTATATATGGCAGAAGGAGAAGTGACAGTTTTTATTTTATGGTATGCGGGATCAGTGGGAATCAGTGGTGGGTAAGGAAGTGAATCTTTTCCTTTCAATACGTTTAAGTGATAATGCCAAAGAAGCTGGTGTTTGTTGGATATTCTGGCTTCGTGCCAATATATCCAACAAACACCGGCTCTCGGGCATTATCACTTTTATACAAAGGGTTACCAAGATATTCAAATAATATTTTCATTAAAAACGTTATTTTGATTCATTTATTTGTACTATTTCACACAGTTACATGCAGTTGAACAATGAAGGGTGTCAGTTGTCACAAAAGACGAGGTATTTTGGGACGGTAGAATGTAATATGAGCAACAACAAAAATGTGAAGGAGGAGATTCGTAAAAGTTTGAATACATTTTTTACCGATGCATGCTTACATTTGGATCGGTTTGGGGTCCGCAGACCGATGCACTTGTATCTTAACTTCTTAGGGAGCAGCGCACGAGGTGACCATTTTGGAGACCCTGGCGTGCCCAAAGTAAAATGCCTCCCATTCAGGCCCAGAAAATAGGATATGCACATATTTAGTACCATTGGATAGGAAACACTCTGAATTTTCTAAAACTGTTAACCATTTGTCTGTAAGTAAAACAGAACGGATATGGCAGGCGAAACCCCGAGGAATTTCTGTCCTGGAAAAAGTGGTTTTGACACATTGCTCATTTGGAACCCCTCCCTTATGAAAATGCCCATATAAGGGCATATGAATGCAGTACCTATCGCTTCCTCTGGATGTCAGTCTCGAGACAGTGTTCAGATTTTTTTTAGATGCTTTTAGAGCAGAGAAGAAGAGGAATCAGGAAGTGTCCCCATAGATGTCAATAGAAGAGGACGCGCGCTCCCGCCAGGCACGCTCTGTGGTTTTTTCCTTTCTTATCGCCCAGTTTATATTCCGGTTGAATTATTATAGTAAATATACATAAAAGTGTTCCTAAGGATACATTTAAAATGATGTTTGATTGTTCTTGGACAAGTTTATAGGTATAAGTTGAACGAGTTCTCTTCACGTTTCAATGGACGAGTGGAGGCTGTAGTTTCTGATTATAACGCGCGAACCAAANGGAGATTTATGGATATAATACATTACTTTTTCTAACAAAAGAACCATGGATTGTCTTCGTTGGACACTTGGGAAGCCATCAGCAGAAGTTCTTCAACAGGTAATTGATTTGTTTTCGCTGTGAAATGTGTTTTGTGTGAACCGTGAAGGCTAATGAATTCATGGTAATGGAAAAATAGTGAAGGTGCTACCCTCAAACAATCAAATGTGGTGCTTTCGCCGTAAAGCCTTTTTGAAATCTGACAACGCTGTGATATTGCCAAGAAGCAGAGCTTTTGATGACTATGAAACACTTGTATATTGATGCATGTTTAATAATTCAACTTTTGGATTTTGAATTTGGCGCCTTGCATTTCACCTGGTAGTGTCGGGAGTGGGGCGCTAGCGCCCCAAAGCACCTTGCTGCTCCTTAAGAAGTTAAACATTAGAATTGGGACTGATGTGTATCGGTAAATCGTTACATCCCTAGTGGTGGTGAGTTTTTGTTTGGTTGAGACAGCGGGGTTGAGAGTGAAAAAAGAGGTTGAGAGCTAAAAGGGGGTTGAGAGCTAAAAAGTCTAATTTCTTCTAACCACCTGAGAAGAGACCCAGTTTATACGCGACTCATTCCAGGAAACTAGTCCCATTTTATACGCGACTCGTTCCAGGAAACTAGGCCCAGTTTATACGCGACTCGTTCCAGGAAACTAGGCCCAGTTTATACGTGACTCGTTACAGGAAACTAGGCCCAGTTTATAAGCGACTCGTTACAGGAAACTAGGCCCAGTTTATAAGCGACTCGTTACAGGAAACTAGGCCCAGTTTATACGCGACTCGTTCCAGGAAAATAGGCCCAGTATACGTGACTCATACATTTTCAGATATTACATGTTTCTAATTGACAGAAAGACGTTTTCATTTCAAGTTACAGTGTACTGTTAGCTAGCTAACGTTAGCTGGCTGGCTCGCTAGCTAACGTTACGTGTATCTCAGAGCCATTTGCTTTGCTAGTTATAGCCTAATGTTAGCTAGCTTACATTGAACCTGGTTAGTTAGCTACCTGCAGTTTCATGCAGGGTAGTAACATCATGAGTTGGGATTATAGGTCATTGTTTAGCTAGCTAGCTATATGTCTAGCTAGCTATAGGTAATTTTGCTCTGGCTATCTACTCTGATTTCAGAGCACTCTCGTCTGAGTGTGCCAGAGCACAGAATAACTGACGAATTTACGAACGCTCAACACCCCCTGAATATGGTCGGTGTCAGTAAAAGCATACTCTATTGCCAGCAGCAAAGTTGCAGTCACCAATGCTCTAGATAACATAAAAACAGCCTAACCAGCTCTGCTAGGGCGAGTAAAATAGTCAGTGAGGTGTTCTCTCATTTGTGTCTGGAAGTAGCTAGCAAGCTAGCCAACGTGAGCATGGGTGCTTGACTGTAGTTGTTAGGACAGATCGCTCGGATCAACCCTTAAAGAGATGGGTAGGGCTAAAGCTTAAGAGGGTGTGAACGATGCTAAATGGGTGCAGACAAAGAATAGCTCTCCAGTAGGTACCAAAACATTCAAAGGACATTTTCTCAAAAGTGAGGTTGCAAGGTTATCAACTTTCAAAGCAGAATTACTTTCCCATTGTTCCTCAAATGCAGTGTATGATGTACCATTTTGTAGCTCTGTGTCTCTGCTTTGATCCAATGTAAAAAACACAATTTCAAATGTTGCTACATAAGACCGAATCAATGCAGGAAAACAATCCTGCAAAGGAAAGAGGGAGAAGAGGAGAATAACTGTGGCACTAACTCACATATTTACACTATGGTTCATGCTTAATTGTCAGACCGGAGGCGAAAAAAGAAAGAAGAGAGAGAGAAAGATGAGAGAAGAGGAGAGGAGAGGGGCTCAGTTGCTCCCAGTCTAATCAGTCTCGTGGAAACACTGACACGTGCACGTACACGCACAAACCCTTCGGCTACTGATTGGGGTTGATATTAATTCAAGATGTGTGAAATTGTTAAAACAATCAAGAAGACAGAAAGCAGAGCATTCTGCACATTCTCCACTATTTCTCTTCTGAAATAGGTAACAGCCCTGCTACAGTACAGTACCAGTAACTCCTTAACAGCCCTGCTGCTACAGTACAGTGCTAGTGAGGAAGGCCCTAAAAATTGTCAAAGACTCCAGCCACCCAAGTCATAGACTGCTCTCTCTGCTACCACACGGTAAGCGGTACCGATGCACCAAGTCTGGAACCAACAAGACCCTGACCAACTTCTAAGACTGCTAAACAGTTAGTTAAATAGTTTATTAATAGCTACCCAGACTATCTGCATTGACCCTTTTTAGCTACCCAGACTTTCTGCATTAACCCTTTTTGCACTAAACTCTTTTGACTCATCACATACACTGCTGCTACTGTCCTGTTGCCTAGTCACTTTATCTCTACCTAGATTTACATATCTACCTCAATAACCTCATACCCCTGCACATACACTCAGTACTGGTACCCTGTATATATAGCCAAGTTATCGTTACTAATTACGTATTTATTCCATGTGTTATAACTTGTTATATTATTTCTCTTTTTTTCTCTCTGCATTGTTGGAAAGGGCCCGTAAGTAACCATTTCACTGTTAGTCTACACCTGTTGTTTACCAAGAATGTGACAAATACAATGTGATTGGAACTGTAGCCCTGCTGCCACAGTCGAAGTAACTCCATGTGGTCAGTCCTCCCCTGGGTAGCCTGGATTGGAGAATGTGTGTGTGGGTAGTTACATGAAGAGTCCCTCCCCGTCCTGGCCTAGCTGTGTTCCCTGGGCTGTCGTCATCAGGTTACCTATGATTAAGGGGTCTGGACTGGACCCAGTTGGAAACTAAAAAGCCTTGTGTCCAATAACAAAAGGAAGAGGATTTCAGTTACAAAAATGTGGCACCGGACATTTGACCGGCTGCATTTACATTTACTGGACATTTGAGAAATGTGCCAGACCCATATGCACTGGGCGTGTAACCTGATTAGGGCGTCCACCCACGGTGCTCAGAATGACAGAAATCACATGTAGATTATGATAAATTATCTTAACTAGGGATGCACGATATATATCGGTGAGCATATTGGAATCGGGCAAAACATTTTGGGGGGCTAGGAAATTGTATATCGGTGCATCCCTAATCTTAACTACTTAGGGAGCACCAGGGAGCTAGTGGGCCACTCCAGACACTACCCGGTGAAATCCAAGGCGCCAAATTCAAAATCCAATAGTTGAATTATTAAACATTCATCAATATACAAGTGTTGCATAGCCATCAAAAGCTCTGCTTCTTGGCAATATCACAGCATTGTCAGATTTCAAAAAGGCTTTACGGCGAAAGCACATTTGATTGTTTGAGGATAGCACCTCTAATATTTATGCATTAGCATAAATTCATAAACCAGCGCGGGTCACACAAAACACATATCACAGCTAAAACAAATCCCTTACCTTTCGAAGAACTTCTGCTGAGGGCTTCCCAAGTGTCCAACAAAGACATCCAATGGTTCTTTTGTTAGAAAAAGTCATTTATTATATCCATAAATCTCTGTTTGGTTGGCGCGTTATGTTCAGAAAATCCAACGTCGAATCGCCCATTGAAACGTGAAGAGAACGCGTTCAAATATACCTAAACTTTTCCTAAACAAATCAAAGACCAGTTATAATGCATCCTTAGCTATCCTTTTATGAATATTAGCGATAATATTTCACTCGGATGGTAACGTTATATAAGTAAAATAAAGTGGGGCGCGCACCCAGTCTCGCGCCCGAGAAATCTTGTTGACATCTGAGCACCCTTGACCATTTCCTGTTCCTATCCGTTCTGCTCACTGCTTCCAGGCTTTGTATAAAGACTGTTGACATCTAGTGGAAGCCATAGGTACTGCAATCTCGGAGCTGGATTGCATTGAAGTCAATGGGGAGAGTCTCAAACAGAGCCAAAGGTCACAAAAAACTGCAATTCCGGATGGATTTTCCTCTGGTTTTCGCCTGCTATATCAGTTCTGTTATACTCACAGACATTATGTTAACACTTTTAGAAACTTAAGAGTGTTTCCTATCCAATGGTACTAATTATGTGCATATCCTATTTTCTGGGCCTGAGTGGCAGGCATTTTACTTTGGGCATGCAAAAGTAAAACCGTCACCTCTGCTGCCGCTCCCTAAGAAGTTAACAGAACTTGCCGTGATGTGTGTCCTTACCGCGCACTTTGAAGATGTTAGAATAACTGTTCACATATACTTTTCCTCAGCCAACAAGACGAGTAACAAACAGCAACATCACTAGCCTATGTATAGGCGGAGCGTGAGTTTAGTTTGGGGAAGCAAACTTTCACTCTAAAAATGCACCTTTATAATAAAGCATTCCATGCATCATCGTCTTGGCTGACTTACGGAAGATAGTCTACTATTCATAACGTGATGAGTAGATTGGAGAGTCATAATTTAGGCTAATAACTGTTCTCAAAAAAGGCTGTTCAATGCATGGCTGAGCACGTATAGTGTAGAGGCCTGGGCTATATCAGATACGTTTCTTATTTTTCATGGGAAAAACACATTTACATACAATTCATATGACTGGAGACATTCGCAGAATATATTTTTTTATACAACAAATTACAGGGTAGCCTACTCTGCTGACACTGACAAACAGATCAATATAAACAACATTGTCTATATAATAGGCCTACGAGAAGGGGAGACAAATACAATATGACGTAGATCTAAACTGGATGAGGAAAAAAACAAAAACAAACATTTAAGTGGCACAGACCGAACAATGATAAAGAGTGAATATGAGCAGTGAGCATTCACCGGGGATATGGCCGATGATCTCCGCTGGTGCCAATAAGATAAGCTATAGGCCAACTGCTTTTCGCAACAACAAAAAAGAGTCTTTTCATTGTCTCTCTTTACAGCAATAGCCATTTGCTTTCCAAACTATGTTTTCCCACAAATTTCATTTTTAAATATTGTGATATGCCTGACTGGGTCTCTACTTCTCACTGACAGTTGCAACTTCACAATCATCTATTTGGTATTTGCAGTGTGCGCTGCTCAAATTGCATGGGCTGCCTTTCCTTCAAACTGTTGGCAATGCGATTTAAAACAATCCTAGGGGAAGCAAATGATCCTCTGTGGACAAAATCATGCTTAAGTAGCCTATTTTGAATGATTTCAAAAAGCTTCCCCAAGCCTAATGGACGCGCCGCCTATGAACCTGTCAATCTACTAACCCCCATTGAAGAAAAGTTGACCTATTCTATTGGGCAGCTCGTCATTGCTTTAAAAAGCTATGAATCTGATGCAACAGATCAGAACGTTCAGAACTATTATTACTTCACATTCTTAGCTCGGCAATGTGCACAAGGCAGTAGGATACGCGTGAATGTGTTGAAATCCAATAGAACATGTGAGAAATATTCTACTGGTTTCAATAGCAAATGGAAGTCTGTATAAAATAATTGCCTCCACGGATATGGTAAGATTTTGTATATGCTAATTTGAAGCAAAGTAAAATATGCCCCATAAAAAGTAGTAAAACTTTCAGGTTTCAAACAATTAAGTAGTTACTGTGCCTTCAGAAAGTATTCAGACCAGTTACAGCCTTACTTTAAAGTTTTTTTTCCCTCATCAATCTACACACAATACCCCATAAATGACAAAGCAAAAAACAGGTTTTTATACATTTTGCAAATGTATTACAAAAACAAAATGTAAATATCACATTTACATAAGTATTCAGACCCTTTACTCAGTACTTTGTTGAAGCACCTTTGGCAGTGATTACAGCATCGAGTCTTCTTGGGTATGATGCTACAAGCTTGGCACACCTGTATTTGGGGAGTTTCTCCCATTCTTCTATGAAGATCCTCTCAAACTCTGTCAGTTTCTGCACAGCTATTTTCAGGTCACTCCAGATGTTCGATTGGGTTCAAGTCCTGGCTCTTCCTGGGCCACTCAAGGACATTCAGAGACTTGTCCCGAAGCCATTCCTGCGTTGTCTTGGCTGTGTGCTTTGGGTCGTTGTACTGTTGGAAGGTGAACCTTTGCCCATCTGAGGTCCTGAGTGCTCTGGAACAGGTTTTCAAAGATCTCTCTGTACTTTGCACCATTCATCTTTCCCTATATCATGACTAGTCTCCCAGTCCCTGAAGAAAATCCCCACAGCATGATACTGCCACCACCATGCTTCACCGTATGGATGGCGCCAGGTTTCCTCCAGAAGTGACACATGGCATTCAGGCCAAAGAGCTCAATCTTGATTTCATCAGACCAGAGAATCTTGTTTCTCATGGTCTAAGAGTCTTAAGGTGCCATTTCGCAAACTCCAAGTGGGCTGTCATGTGCCTTTTATTGAGGAGTGGCTTCCGTCTGGCCAATCTACCACAAATGCCTGATTGGTGGAATGCAGCAGAAATGGTTGTCCTTCTGGAAGTTTCTCCCATCTCCACAGAGGAATTCTGGAGCTCTGTCAGAGTGACCATCGGGTTCTTGGTCACCTCCCTGACCAAAAGCCCTTCTCCCATGATTGCTCAGTTTGGCCGGGCGGCCTGCTCTAGGATGAGTCTTGGTGGTTCCAAACTTCTGCCATTTAAGAATGATAGATGCTACTGTGTTCTTTGGAACCTTTAATGCTGCAGTACCCTTGCCCAGATTTGTGCCTCGACACAATCATGTCTCGGCGCTCTACGGACAGTTCCTTCAACCTCATGACTTGGTATTTGCTCTGACGTGCACTGTCAACTGTGGGACCTTAGATATACAGGTGTGTGCCTTTCCAAATCAAGTTGTAGAAACATCTCAAGGATGATCAATGAAAACAGGATGCACCTGAGCTCAATTTCGAGTCTCATAGCAAAGGGTCTGAATACTTATGTAAATAAGGTTTTTCTGATTTAATACATTTGCTAAAAAAAAATTAAAAACTGTTGTCGCTTTGTCATTATGTGGTATTGTGTGTAGATAGATGATGTTTTGTATTTATTCCATTGTAGAATAAGACTAACGTAACAAACTGTGGAAAAAAGTCAAGGGGTCTGAATACTTTCCGAAGGCACTGTACATAATGCATAGCACGCTGATGAAGCCTGCCTTCCGTTGCCTATGCATTTCAATTGCGAATAGGAAGCTTGCTTGAATTACCAGTTGAGAAATACAAATCTTACCTATTTTTAATCACGTCCCCCCCAAAAATTGAACACACGATTGCATTTAGAATTGTTTCACAATGATTGGTTCTTAGAAAAGCGCTGTCTGACAGATTTACCTCTCAAAAGCTCGGTATCTGTATGCTGTGTTGTGTGTGATAAATAAGATAACGAATAACATAACGAATATACACATGCGCCAATTTAATTCCACAAAATTATGCAAATCACCCTATAGACCGATAAGCACGGCCCATCAAATGTATTTCCATCAACTGGTACTTACATAAATGAATAGGCTAAAAAGCATGATTTCGCAATGGGATTTTTTTTTTCTCCCGGACAATTGGCTGGTGCCAATCAAATACTTTAACGGCTAAAAGCCGGCCATAACCAGCTAACGGAAACCCTGAAAAGGAAGCAGGATGTTTTTCAGCTGGCCTGTACTGGGATGGAGGCTCCTAAACAGATGCTGTTCAGGGGTTTATAGCCCCAATAAGGCTGGGGAGTGGCCCACTGGCCGCTGTGGCAGACACTACACTATGACACACACACTACACTATCACACTACACTATCACACACACACACACACACTACACTAAAGCTAGACTACACACACTCAAAACACTCAATAGCTAGAGTACCTGTGACTCATGAATTGTATACGACCTCATCTATCATGTGTACAAACAAACACAAAGATCATGTGCCATGTAACACAGGTCAAGACAAAAACAATGCTTAACTTGTCTAGGATCTGATTTCCCTGACCCAATTCTAGCTAAACCATGTGGAAAAAAACATTAAACTGTCCCTGGACCAGTACTTAGAAGTATATCCATTGTGTTCAAAGCTCAATGAGACAGACAGACCTGCTTGGCAGTGAGTCCCCAACCCTCAAACATCCCTGTTAGACGACCCAAGGCCCAGTAGCCCTGTTCTCTGGCCCAGTAGCCCTGTTCTCTGGCCCAGTAGCCCTGTTCTCTGGCCCAGTAGCCCTGTTCTCTGGCCCAGTAGCAGCTTTAGCACTCAGGACTACCAGGGCTTTCCGGGAAGAATATGAACTTCCCAAAACACCAGCCTTGGGGATGGTAAAGCCTGTACTCCTGTCTGGTTCCAGTTCAGTCTGGACTAATAGGAAGCCCACTGCTCTAGCCGGTGAAGGCCAGGGTAGAGCAGTGCTTCAGTTACACAGACAAAACACAGAGTGCCAGGCCAGCCATCCACACAGGCCAGGTCAGGAATGTAATGTATCAGAGCAGTGAGGGAGAGAGAAGGAATACTGCTGTGTGGTGTACAGTGTAGCTGTATCCAGACCAGGCAGGCAGGCAGGCAGGCATACATACTGTAGTAACCCTCTTGCTCTATAATGTGGGGGGGGGGCTCATGGGGGAAGTATGAGGGGAGGAGTTGCCCCTAGTTCAGATGGCTGATAGGCTACTCGTTTTGTGGGTTGAGGGGGTCAGAGTGAGAGCGAACGATGCCAAGACTGAACGGGCAGTGATAACCTCTCCTCTGAGTTCCACCAAGTTATTAGTGAGTCTGCTAGTTTTATTTTGGCCAGCCCTCCTCTGTTAGCCTATCCTTCCAGGGCCATTAAATCCCAGTTTGCCGGTTCAACTTCAGCTACCATCTCCTCGATCTTCTAGTTAGTTAGCTAGCTGAGGAGTGGACCAGCTAACGCCACAATACATAAAACACGCCAGGAGAGCCAACTCACAGGTACACACATGTAGCATTCCACACCCTATCCCAACCTGCCCTCCTCTGCATGGCACTGCCTTACCCTACACTTAACAAGCTACATACAGCACAACTCACTAGGGCTGGGAATTGCTCTCACGATACTATATTATCACAATACTTTGGTACCGATACAATATGTTTTACGATTCTTCCGATTCTATACTGTGATTTTATTGCGATTTGATGTTCCAAACATATTGCTCACTATATGTCTGCTATAGAGGGACAAGAGAGAGCCATGAGAAAACTAGCTTTCATCAGTCATGGAAATAAAAATGCTGAAAACAAACTGGCTCCCTATTTAAGTTTTAAACTAAACTAAAAATCAGATATCTGAAAACGTTTATTATCTATACCAGGTATTCCCAAACTGGGGTACACGTACCCCCAGGGGTACATTTGGGTAAGGCTTTTTTC
The DNA here is from genome assembly GCA_003317085.1 of Hucho hucho. Lineage (NCBI taxonomy): Eukaryota > Metazoa > Chordata > Actinopteri > Salmoniformes > Salmonidae > Hucho > Hucho hucho. The sequence goes on along the minus strand of QNTS01002742.1, from coordinate 113,792 downwards.
TCGTCGGAGTCAAATCAAATTTTATTTGTCACATACACATGGTTAGCAGATGTATTACGCTCACATCGCTTTACGAACACGAAGATCAAGGCTGGTACGTCATCATAGATTGTTCATTAGATTGTTAAAGTGTTGTTGATGGAATATGTGTGTTCTCATTTCCTTACTTATGCTCATACATGTATATTTATATACCTACTCGCTACCGACTGGCCGATAGGCAAGATGCAGTAGATGGTATAGAGTACAGTATATACATACGAGATGAGTAATGTAGGATATGTAAACATTATATAAATGGCATCGTTTAAAGTGGCTAGTGATACATTTATTTCATCCAATTTTTTATTATTAAAGTGGCTAGAGATTTGAGTCGATTGAAGTCGATCGCTCACCGTATCCTCGTTTCACTGCCAAAAATCAAATTAAACCATCTAGTGTTCAGCGAAATAACAACACAATGTCAAATAATTAACATCCAATCACATTAACCGTTAGTCTCTCGCGGGACTTCCACTAAAGGTCCATATGTAGCCGAATGTAGCTGCTGCTCATTCCGTTTGCTCCAAAATTGATAAATGGTCCATAGACACACATACCAGCTCTACTGGAGGTACTACCAGCAGTACTACACCTGCACCTGTCGACGACACAAGTTGTTATGCGTCCACGAGCACATCCAATTCTAGCATCAGCAATTCTACATTTGTTGTTAGCCCAGCTAGCATGGATACTGACAGCTGTGAATCTGATGCAGGCAAAGAGCTACTGCCCCCTTACCTGGGAAAGCACCGAACAACAGACAGGAATGTTGGACCATCGAAGAGGCGCAAATATGATGATAACTACATTGATTTGGGGTTCACTTATATTGGGAGTAGTGCCTTTCCAAATGGACTTTGGTGATCAAGATGTGTTGGTATCTGTACTGATGGCGCAAAAGCCATGACAGGGAGACATATTGGAGTGGTAACGCGTGTGCAAGCAGTTGCTCCCGATTCCAAGGGAATGCCTGTCAGCTTGAAAGACATTTTGGACACTACAGTGAAAATGGTTAACTTTGTTAAAACAAGGCCCCTGAACTCTCATGTATTTTCTACACTATGCAATGATATGGGCAGCAACCATTTAACAATTTTACAACATACAGAAGAGCACTGGTTATCAAGGGGCAAAGTATTGACACATTTTTTTAAATTGAGAGACGAGCTTAAAGTTTTCTTTACTGTCTTAAAGTAATGATGTACTGTCGTATTTCTTTGCTTATTTGAGCTGTTCTTGCCATAATATGGACTTGGTCTTTTACCAAATAGGGCTATCTTCTGTATACCAACCTTACCTTGTCACAATACAACTGATTGGCTCAAATGCATTACTACCCAAACCACTTAGTAGTCTTATTGCTTGGGGGTAGAAACTGTTGCAACGGGTACCACTGACCGTGTGGTAGCTGAGAGAAGTCTGATCTTGGGTGGCTGGAGTCTGACCATTTTTAGGGCCTTCCTCCGACACCACCTGGTATAGAGGTCCTAGATGGCAGGGAGCTTGGCACCAGTGACGTACTGGACCGTACTCAACACTACCCTCTGTAGCGCCTTGCATTCGGATGCCGAGCAGTTGCCATACCAAGAGGTGAAGCAGTCAGTCAAGATGCCCTCAATGGTGCAGCTGTAGAACTTTGAGGATCCAAGGGCCCATGCCGAATCTTCTCAGCCTCCTGAGGGGGAAGAGGCGTTGTCGCGCCCTCTTCACGACTGTGTTGATATGTGTGGCCCATGACAATTCCTTAGTTATGTGAACACCGAGGAACTTGAAGCTCTTGACCCGCTCCACTACAGCCGATGTGGATGAGGGCTTGCTCAGCCCTCCCATTCTTGTATTGCACGATCAGCTCCTTTGTCTTGCTGACGTTGAGGGAGAGTTACAGTTTCATCAAAGACAAGCGTATGGGGTATGGGCTAGGGTAGGGCTGTTGCGGTGACCGTATTACCGCCACACCAGCAGTCAAGTCATGAAGGCAGTCAAATTTCACCATTTAGTGACAGTAATTAGGTTTCTCCAAGCTCTGATGCTGGTCATAAGTAGCCTACCAAACTTGCTAACTGCCTGGAACTCAACACTCTATTGTCCCTCTTATCACTCTGACATCAATGCAAATGTATTCAAAAATCGAATCAAAACACTTCATGAGAGCTCATGAGCTCATGTTGCGCAACATTTCTTTAGGCTATGCAATTGCGGGAGAAAACAGAGTGATGGTCGCTAATAAAAAGACAAGGATCCCATCAGCTTTTGATAGGCTAGGTCTACTAGATTTATTTCAACTTTCCTAGCAGGAGTACAGCCTACCTGACTGGCATGAAAATTAACTACGGGAAAAGCGTCCTCCATTCGTTATTTAAGTGCATTGATGACATGTATTTTTTCCTCTGCCCTTGTTTCGATACAGGTGCATGATAATGGTTAATTTTAAATCAAAACAAATATCACATATTATTTTGTATATGTAAAGACAAGATTAAATCAAGAATAGTCTGGTGGGTGACAATATTAGCCTATCACTTGTGAATTATACATTATGACTTGAATGATGCCCAGCATAAGGAACAATGCCTTTTTTTTGCAACTTTTTGAATCATAGTCGCACACCTCATATAGCCTAGCCCATAGGCCTATATGTTTTAATAAGGTTTGTATGTGTGGAGTACATCGGATCGGGTATCCGGATATACAAAATTATTCCAATCATAGTGTGGAGTACATCGGATCGGGTATCCGGATATACAAAATTATTCCAATCATAGTGTGGAGTACATCGGATCGGGTATCCGGATATACAAAATTATTCCAATCATAGTGTGGAGTACATCGGATCGGGTATCCGGATATACAAAATTATTGGTTTGTATCATAACTAAAGTGGCCAAATAACGTCTAAAAATTAAGCACATTAATCTGCTTTACAAGGGTGTAGAGCCTAACTGGCATTTATAAGCAGCGTGTGAGTTTCAGGGAAGATCATTTGCGCCATAAAAATGAACATTTACAATACAAGCATTACATGCATAATTGCATTTGTGGTCACTTTTGATAATGGTGTTTTCCCGGATAATGGAACATTCGCACTTATAGCCTACTACCATGTGCGCATTGCTGCGTTTATAATATATAGAAATAAACTATTAGGCTATCAACATTTTAAGCTAAACGTTCTGATCTGTTGCGTCAGCCACATTGCGTCAAAAGGTTTTTGAGATGCTAGTGGTTGTATTAATTTGGGATCTATCGCATCCCACAACTGTCCCATACTATGTTTGGAATATTTATTTCTCGCACAAATAGGTCGACTTTTGTACTACGGGGGATAGTAGATTGACATAGGCTAGTGCTTTTGCTGTTCGTTAGGCCTACTCATCTTGTTGGCTGACAAAAAGTACATGTGGACAGTTCTTCAAATATCTTCAATATGCACCTCAGAATTGGATAAGGACACGCGCAGTTGCGTCCCTGATGTGTCGGTCTTCACTTGTAGCCTGTGAGAAAGACACGATCATGTGACGGAGAGCAATGTGAGTGGGAGGAGTTTCAGATTGCACAGCGCAGCACTCCGGGAGAAGGGCACAGCGCAGCACTCCGGGAGAAGGGCACAGCGCAGCACTCCGGGAGAAGGGCACAGCGCAGCACTCCGGGAGAAGGGCACAGCGCAGCACTCCGGGAGAAGGGCACAGCGCAGCACTCCGGGCCCCAAAAGACATGGATTTTTTTAGGGTGCATTACGGCCACAAAGGAGATGTCGCCATGAAATTCGAGGCATTATCAAGTGCTTGTGAAATTGTGAATGAGAGACTGGAGTGTGTACAGCCTGCGCAAAAAAACTAAGCAAAGCTCATGCCTTTCAAGGAACTTTTTTTTCAAATCATCATTAGTCTCATTATGCAGCCTTACAATGTATTAAAAATCCAAACATATAGCCCAATGTTTGTAGAACAACTAAAAAGTTACATTAATAACTTAAGCATATAGTAGTATTTCTTTGTTAACCGCTCAACACAGAATAGCCGCATGTGCCCACTCCCTCAAATCATTGAGAAAATATGTATATTTTATTCAGCTTCGTTCAATTGTATTCTTCATACTATAAAAGAATAAAGTAATTCCACAGAATTATAAGCAAATCTTGTCTGCTAAATTAACTAGTGTAGCCCACAGTAATATGGCATAGCCACATCAGGACCTAACATAAGGACAACTCAGAGTATGCTGTTCTGTTCTTCTGAAATAAGACTAGCTTTTCTTCTGTAGACCTGTCTAAAATAAATAATGGCTTTATTGTGAAGGTGTAGACTATATTACATGGATTTAGTAGACTTTTTAAAATGTAGATGTTCCAAAGGTCTGCATCAGTGGCTTGTAGGCTGTGTGTGGAAGCCAGGAGATGCTAAATGTGTTTGTTAATTAACGGTCAATTACCGTGAGAACGACAGTTATTTGCTTGACCGCCACAGCCCTAGGCTGGGGGGGAATTCCTTTTTTTTCTTTCCATCCCATTTATCTGGAGAAGAAAAACATCAGAGAAAGGCAAGAGCTGACACACAGTACCTGTCAGAGGGACTAGTTCTAATGATCTGATCCCTGTATGATGAAATTTGATCCCAGCCTCTCCTTGCCAACACTTCTGTGACGGATGGCAGGCATCTAGCTCATAATTCTGCATAATGAGGTAGTAATAATAATTACTCTTCTTCGCCCCTTGCATCTGCACCCCCTCTCTCATCACACTCCCAGGACCCCTTTATGGGGACATTTGCCACTGGTTCTGGATTAATCACCCCCAGTCAGTTTGACTGGGCCTGGGCAGCCTGGCAGCACTGGGACCTGCAGCTGGAGGCCCGCCGTGGCTATTCCGGCGCAATAGCTCCTCAATGGCAGTCAGTCAGTCACTCATCCATGACTCATGGGGGGGGGGCTGGTAGAGGCCTGGTAGAGCCCATGTCATATCTGGCCTTGGTCTACTAGAGGAGCGTCAGAGAGAAAAGAGAGAAGCTGCTGCTGTTGGTTAATGGATAACCTAAGAGATCTCTAATGACCAGGAGGCCAGAGCAGGGAGGAACCTCAGGCTACAGTTAGTCAGTCAGGGACATCATGATGTCCTGACCTATACCGGAGTAACAGAGACCTGAGGAAAGGAAGGTGGCTCTAAAGTACATGAGGGAGTGTTATCCACTCACTGCAAAAAAAAGGCAGATACAGGCCATGAAACATTGCATAGGACTAGCAAAATACAAAAATAGACAATGTTGGCACTGTGGAACTAACAGTTGATGATGCCCCTTGGTTAAAATAGCTAGAGCTGTGATCAAATTGAACCGGATCAATTGTGTTAAACCATAAAGGGAAGAGAACAGACAACATCAACGGATGTATTGTAACATTCAAAACAAAACAATAAGAAGTCATTGACTTGAACTTGTTTTTAACAACAGTTGCAAACTCAACAGTATGGAGCAATAACAAGCCGCTATTGGTACTGTGCTGCTGACTTGTAGCAAAGCACTTTCTTCCACCGTTTTCTTCTTCACCTGTATCCAACTCAACTCAAAATCTGGAATCATTTATCTGTGAAAGTTTCCATTCCGTGTGAAGTATGGCCATTATATACAATAAGGGCTAGCTACAAGGTCTTCTTAGTCATCTCGATCCTATTTGTACAATAACTCAACTGTCAACAGCATGAAATGTGGAAATGTGAACACACATGAACCCTTCTGTCGGTGAATAAGGGGCATGCCTGGCCCATTACAGCATAGATTACTACAATCAGATAGAGACTGATTTGTTCTGTATGAAAACATCCACAGTGCTCGGCTAAACTCCCTGTAGCTTCATGTTATCTAACCAATTCCAAAGCCTCTTTGCTGAACTAGTCATCAAATGAACTCTGAGGGAATGTTGATCAAACAATGTTTTTAAAGCTACATAACTATGATAAGCCGATTTGGATATAAAAACGGTTTATATAACATTGTTTGCTGCCAGTGTATATCCCAGCCATCTGTCCTGGCTGTGTGTTGGGGACAACGGAATCCTGTCTTATCTCTTGTAGGTCAGTCTAATACCATTTCACAGAGCAAATGGACATGGATCTACAATTAACAAAAATATAAACGCAACATGTAACATGTTGGTTCCATGTTCAATGAGCTGAAATAAAAAGATGCCTGAAATTTTCAATATGCACAAAAAGCTAATTTCTCTTAAATATTTAGCACACATTTTTTACATCCCTGTTAGTGAGCATTTCTCTTTTGCCAAGATAATCCAGCCACCTGACAGGTGTGGCATACCTGATTGATCAGCATGATCATTACACAGGTGCACCTTGTGCTAGGGACAATAAAAGGACACTCTAAAATGTGCAGTTTTGTCACACAACACAATGCTACAGACATCTCAAGTTGAGGGAGCATGCAATTGGCATGCTGACTGCAGGAATGTCCAACAGAGCTGTTGCCAGAGAATGTAATATTCATTTCTCTACCATAAGCCGCCTCCAACATCTTTTTAGATAATTTTGCAATACGTCCAACCGGCATCACAACTGCAGACCACGTGTTACGCCAGCTCAGGACCTCCACATCCGGCTTCTTCACCTGTGGGATTGTCTGAGACCAGCCACCCGAAAAGCTGATGAAACTGAGAAGCATTTCTGTCTGTAATAAAAAACTCATTCTGATTGGCTGGGCCTGGCTCCCCAGTGGGTGGGCGTATATGAACTGTAACTCAGTGAAATCATTGAAATTGTTGAATTTATATATTTGAAAAAGAAAAGGAGCCGCACACTCTAGGAGCTTAATAACCAACGTTTCAACAGACAAGCTGTCTTCATCAGGGTTTAATGACAAACACTGCGGGTCACTAGTTTATATAGTCAAAGGGCTCCCGAGTGGCACAGCGGTCTAAGGTACTGCATCTCAGTGCTAGAGGCGTCACTACAGGCCCTGAATGGATTCCAGGCTGTATCACAACCGGACGTTATTGGGAGTCCCATAGGGCAGCGCACAATTGGCCCAGCGTCGTCTGGGTTAGGGTTTGGCCGGGGTAGGCAGTCATTGTAAATAAGAATGCGTTCTTAACTGACTTGCCTAGTTAAATAAATAAAAATGTAAGGACGCAGTATAAAGCCCAGTCAACCACTTATGCCTTGAAACACCATTCAGACATACTCAATACAGGATTGTGTTAATTTACAGCCACATACACAATTATTATACCTTTATTTAAACAAGGAACACAGACTGAGACAAATGCAATGAAGAGACAACTGAAGTTATTTTGCTTCCGCAGCTCTGATCTGCTTATCATGGGACTATGTCTATTAAGGCTAGGCTATATGTTCTCAGGTCATTGAGACATTTAGAACACAGAGGAGCCTGTGTGAAAAAAGCCCCATGGCATATTTCCCTTCCTTCCACTATATAAAAACCACACATGTACAACACTGCAATGTGCAGCATTCATAATCCCTGCAGATCCCTTCAGTTGTGTCTCAATTTGGGCTAATTCCCTTTGCAAAAAGAACAGCCTCTGTTTCTGTTCTAACTGACACACTGAAGCAGGAGTCATTTCCGGTTGTTTATTACCTGATGCGCCTGTAAGACATTACCCTAGTTCAGGTGTCCAAAAGTTACTGTTCTACTACTGTTCCAACACACACTCCTTGAGACCCAGATCAACCATAGAAAATGAGGCCCATTCATGGCTCATTGTGTCAATTTGAAAACACAAGGTCAAACACCACAGTAGGAGTAAGCAAATGAACCAGTAGCTGCAAGCTGTCTTGTAACACTGGTGCAACAGATGAAGCACTACTGTGATAGTTGTTTTACTGGACCGTGCTGTGTTTGTTACTGCTTAAATATACCATGTCAATAAGGCTAGCCCAGTGGCCAGTAAACCTGGGATGGACCAAAGGAGTTAAACACCAGTACACTGAACCCACTGCACAATATGGGGACAATAAACCACTCAGCCCTTCATTAAACAGTAACTAGGAAGAAGGACAAGGCTAGGGTGGTACGCAGTCATACAAATCCCAAGGTAAGGTTTGACTTAGTTAATCCTTTGTTTGAAGAGGATGTGTGTCTGCCAATTGTGTCAGGGTCAGAGACCTCAGACCACCTTAGAAGTGTCACCTGACAGTGACATCATTATAACCCACAGTTCTGGACGTCAAAGTGTCAGACTGACTGCATAGGGAAAGGTTCCTCTGTGCACTGAATGTGTATACTACTGTGTGAACAGCACACCCATTTGCTTCCACCCCAAACTACATAAAACTGCTAGCAATGAGCACATAAACATTTCTGTCTGGCATTCCACAATATCATCAAGCAACTCCCCCAGTTGAGACGAAACTGCCTCCCTCCCAACACACTAATCTGGTTAGAAAATACTTCAGATTATTCTCATAGGTGCTTATAAATGAGGACACAGTGCAAAGCTTTGCTCTCCAAAATGCTGCTGAAAGCAAAACCATTTGTGAAAAGAAATGTGGAGCATCGGAGCAGATTACCTTTTATGACATCAAAATCCCTTTTATGACATCAATATCCCCAGAGAGTGGGTGGAGCAATATATTACACCACCTATCACTCAATCAATTTCTAGTTACAAGACCATACTTCAAAACAGCAATAAACTACTGTAGGTCTTCTATGTTCCAGAGGGCAAGTTTTATATTAGGGTTTATTGATTATGAAATATGAGTGAGAGAGAAAATATTCAGAGTGAGTGGTTGTTGAGCAGCACTGAAATCAACATTCATGGGAATGCTGATCCTGACCTTGTGCATTATTATTTTTCTGAGCGCCAACGATGTCCTAGCCGTAATATTAGAAATTCTAATTCCATCCCATTTACCCTAAAGGCCAAACACGGTGGTGCTCCCTGCCAGATCATTCTCCCAAGAACAACTGGCATGTTAACTCCCCTCCTCCTCTAGTCATAACATCTTGCAGAGAGCATACATACAGTATTCACATGACAAATCGGAGTGCTTGGGAAAGCGTTTTAGGAGTACTGATCTAATTATCCAGTCTATTCATTATGATCTGAAAGGCAAAACAGATGAGACGCTTTTGAATTCTGGCCCTGATCTGGTTAGTGGTTATGGTATGGTGCTGCTCCCTGGGGCAGTGAACTAGCAGAGCAGACTAAATGACACCACCTGCTCCCTCAGTGGGACTAAAACATGCCTCAACAACATAATCCCAACTCAAGTGCTCATTGACCTCTGCCCTTCTTATCCACCCTGTGCTGTGTGCACTCTCTTTCACTCCATTGTGAACCTTATCAGATGAAGTCAGTGTTTAGCTAGATTAAAAGCAGGAGTGAGGTCATGCAGTACAGCAGGTGACCCGACTAGGCGCAGGTTGGCCAGATAAGGCTGTATAAAATATTACATAGAATTCATGAGAGATTCATGCAAGGACCAATCGGCAACCAATTAATAGCAATTGGGGAAACAAATCAGAAAATAGCATGTCAATCAATCAGTTTGACTTGTATTCAGTAGAATCAATAACCACTGACTAAGCAATACCCAGTACAACCACAGTTCTTGATTTCTGCATCTATAAAAGGTAGTGAGCTAGCTAGGTTACATTCGTGGGACCCAAACCGGTCTTTGTAGCTAGCTAGTCTAGGCTACTGAAGAACACTCATGTCATGACAACTCACCACATCTTTCGCCGCGGTCCCGCTTCCGTGCTGGTCCGGAATTAGTTTTTTGTTTTTATTTTCGGTTCTCTTCATTTTCTCACGTGGAAAAAAATTATGACAAAAATAAATGTGTTTCACAGATATCTGGCTCTGCTTAGCTAAGTTATGCTAGGCTAGCCAGCTAACTGTATTGACGTCTTCCTCGCATTTCCTTTGGAAACTTGAAATTCATATCTGCTGTGATGTGTTCAGCAAGTCCAACTGGTGCCAAATCCGACCGCAGAAATGCATCCCCGTTCAAATTAACTTGTTGGCACAAACAGACTAAATTATCCTCGGCATCTGCAGTAATGTCACAAGTTGACAGGTTGTCTGTCGCTTGGTTGCTGTAGTTACAAGCTAGCTCTCTGGTTAACGTGGTTCTTTCCCCTGGCTACTGCATTTTACGCGCCACCTTTATGTCTCCTACTGGCTAGCTAGCTAGCTGAGAAACCCTTGCTAGTTAGGTTATCGAGAGAACAAAAATGAAAGGCGAGGTCGTACAATTACAGGAACAGTACACCAAAAACGATATAAATTTTTCCCAACTCCACGCACCCCTGTGACCTCGCTATCAGACAGACCTGGATGGATGGCTAGCTAGAATCAAGCTAAGCCAGCTTCGTTGCTAGTTACCTGCAAAAGACACGTTGTCATTGTCACACTTGGTATTTTCTCTTGACAGGTGACGTAGCAGAAATGTTCGAGTTTCTTCCATCCAACTTAATGTAACGTCAATTGTATTGTTATTCACGAATGTCTCTCGATCGGTTTGTCCTCGCCCTCTCTTTTCAAATTGTCAGTCTTCCATCGTCGCCGGTGTGAGCTGCTGATCTGTGACGGTGTGCGGACTGTGCAGTCACGATTCGCTTCCTGAATCTCCTCTCACGTTTCAACTGCAGTGCCTCCTGCTCCTAGATCACTGATCTAGGTTCAGCATGTCTTCAAGTTGACAAAATTCAATACATTCGAAAGTAATTAAGATCTGACCTGTAATCAGCTTTCCAAATGTAACTTAGACAAGGCGCACGCACTGAATATAAACATGCAGCGCGTGGCATGAGACCCAGTGTAGATGAGCGAATGAGTTGGTGTCTGCTACCATCTCGTGGTTGAAATGGGTAAATGTTCTAACGTGAGTACTTCAAATGATTGTTTGTGTGTAAAAAATAAATAAATAAGAAACGTAGAGATATGTTTTCAACATTTATAGAAATCTTCCAAGAACAAACATAATTAATATTTTAGTCCCGTTTTATTGAAAAGCTTCTCCCTAAAACAACAAGGGCTTGTAAGTAAGCATTTCACGGTATTCTACAAATAAAATTGGATTTGATATATAACACATGCGTAAAAAATAAATGCAGCCCCTGACCTTGACACCATACCCCCACTTCCTGACACGTAAAAAGCTGTTTTAATGTACGCCCCTGCCATTATGTACATACAGTACATCTTATACAGATACAGCTTTGCATATCTCAGTGTAAGAAACCAAGTTTTCACATATCCTGCTGATGATTGTCACAGATTTTGTTAATAGAAAATAACATCTATGGTTACCACAACAGAAGAAAAAAAAATCGAATGAAAATAATATAGAATTTTTTTTGTCTTAGAGGGGTTTAAATGTTATCCCAAATTAAAACGACTTTACAAATTTGGAGAAAAAAATATTGTGTGGTCCATTCGCCTCTGAGGCATTTCTGTTTAAAATAAAATAAAAAAATAATTACAACTTATTTTGGACCAAGCACCAAATGCTCCTGTCACTTTCTTAAATACTGTAGGTCATTGGAATATAATCAGCAGGTCATAGTTGAATGTATTGCAGCTGGCAGCAGTATGCCTGCTCTACGGACTCAGGTCGAGAGACTAGATATAAAGATGGGAACAATCTTTACATCTTTAGTATGGTTACAGGTTCTAGCATTTCAGCAGGAAGACAGTTCTAGGGTCAACCCATCCATAGGATCTTTAAAATCTGAATATTGTGACATCTGTAACAGACCATTTCAATGGCAGAAGTATCGTACGAAACAGGAAACAAACAAGGTATCTAACATCTATAAATATGGCTTTTCTTCCCTCAAACAACATGCAACTACTTTACACATACACACACTTACAAACTTGCCTTGTTAGAAGCAAAAAGGAAGCACTTTAGTCTTGTTTGGCTTTTTAAAAGCCTCTATTCCTGGCTTGTTCAAGGTTGATTGTCATAGGATCCTTGAAGAGGTTTCATATAGAGCACAAAACATAATATATGTCTCAGGTAAAATAGGGAAAACACTTCAGTTGAGGTACCTTCGTAACACCTACATAAGCTATACATAACACCTGACATAGACAGTCGTCAGCATTCATTAACCACTGTTCCGCTTGGCATAAAACAGCACCACAGAGAGCGCCTGGCTGAACCCCTACTGACTATCAGACAGTCTCCCCTCAACTAAAGTGTTCTCCCTATTTAACCAGAAACCTGGGATTATGTCCCGTGTTTCCCAGTTTCAACAGTAAGTATCCTGTCTCCCAGTATTAGGAGGAAGTTGGAGCTGGTGCATCACAAAGAAGCTGCCTGTAGGGAGCGCGGTATGTTAACCCCCTGGCTCAGACCCTGGGTATTAGGCCACACGACCATAGGGGTCCTGGGTGATGGAGCCTGGATCTGGGGTTTCATGATACCCCAACCAGCAGACTGGGTGAGCTCACAGAAGCCTCTTGGGTTTTCACCTGGGTGGAAGGAAGAGGCAAAAGAGGATGGTCGGGTCAGCATTCTTACAGTATATATACAGTACCAGTCAACAGTTTGGACACACCTACTCATTCAAGGGTTTTTCTTTATTTTTATTATTTTCTACATTGTAAAAAAGTTTTAAACAAATCAAAATATATTTTATATTTGAGATTCTTAAAAGTAGCCACCCTTTGCGTTGATGACAGCTTTGCACACTCTTGGCATTCTCTCAACCAGCTTCATGAGGTAGTCACCTGGAATGCATTTCAATTAACAGGTGTGCCTTGTTAAAAGTCAATTTATGGAATTTCTTTCCTTCTTAATGCGTTTGAGCCAATCAGTTGTATTGTGACAAGGTAGGGGTGGTATACAGAAGATAGCCCTATTTGGCAAAAGACCAAGTCCATATTATGGCAAGAACAGCTCAAATAAGCAAAGAGAAACGACAGTCCATCATTACTTTAAGACATGAAGGTCAGTCAATCCGGAATATTTCAAGAACTTTTAAAAATTATCAAGCACTATGATGAAACTGGCTCTCATGAGGACTGCCACAGGAAAGGAAAACCGATTTACAGATTTACCTCTGCTGCAGAAGATACGTTCATTAGAGTCACCAGCCTCAGAAATTGCAGCCAAATAAATGCTTCACAGAGTTCAAGTAACAGACACATCTCAACATCAACAGGCCTTCATGGTCGAATTGCTGCAAAGAAACCACTACTAAAGGACACCAATAAGAAGAAGAGACTTGCTTGGGCCAAGTAACACAAGCAATGGATATTAGACCGGTGGAAATCTGTCCTTTGGTCTGATTAGTCCAAATGTAAGATTTTTGGCTCCAACCTCCGTGTCTTTGTGAGACACAGAGAAGGTGAATGATCTCCGCATGTGTCGTTCCCACCGTGAAGCATGGAGGAGGAGGTGACTACTTCATGATGGGGCGGTAGGTAGCCTAAAGGTTGCAAGATCGAATCCCCGAGCTGACAAGGTAAAAATATGTCATTCTGCCCCTGAACAACGCAGAAAACCCACTGTTCCTAGGCTGTCATTGAAAACAAGAATATGTTCTTAACTGACTTGCCTAGTAAAATAAAAAATAAAATGAAGCTGGTTGAGAGAATGGCAAGAGTGTGCAAAGCTGTCATCAAGGCAAAGGGTGGCTACTTTGAAGTATCTCAAATATAAAATACCTCTTGATTTGTTTAACACTTTTTTGGTTACTACACAATTGATTCCATGTGTTATTTAATAGTTTTGATGTCTTCACTATTATTCTAGAATGTAGAAAATAGTAAAAATAAAGAAAAACCCTTGAATGAGTAGGTGTGTCCAAACTTTTGATTGGTACTGTATATATAGTATATATTTCATGTTACTATGTAATGTCATGACTTTTGTCATGCTGATTCATTGCGTTATCTGACATAAGACAATGAAAACACTCCATCAATGATTACCTCAAATTGTCTTCACATGCTTATTTATTTCCACTCTAACCTAAACAGAGTCAATTTAACACACACACACACACACACACACAAGTAGGGTCACTAAAATCTGCTGATGGTAGGCCTACAACAAGTATGATCCAATTAGGAGGTGTTAGAAAATGTTATATGTACAATGGTATTACAAAAAAATATATGTTTAACCAATGGCGTCAAAGAGGGGGATCATGTACTGCTGTTTAATGCTAGTGGCCTCCTACTCTATGAAGGAAGGTGGTTAAAGGCCCAGTGCCGTCAAAATTCAGTTTTCCTGTGTTTTCTAAATTGTACAACAGCTGACTTCACCAGGCTGTATACGTTTATATACAAATAACAAAGACAGTTCCAAACCTCTCTGCCAATAACAGGTCGTTTTCAGGTTACATATCCCTCCCAATAGACCCCTCCAATTAGGCCTCTTATTCAGACCACTCCCAGACAGCTTAGCAAAATTAATGCTTGAGAAAGTTTTTTTGTTGTTGACCATTTTAATGGAAAACAATTATAGTAAGGTACTTCATTGTTACTCAGAAACAATTTGATATTGAGATAAAAACAGCTGCATTTGGGCCTTTAAAGATAGGCAGGGTGGATTACTGGATGCTGATACAGGCACACTGACAGGCACAGCATGCCAGGGAGTCGTACCTTTACCAACCCAGGGATGGGAGGAAGAGGAGGAGGGGAAAGAAGTGAGGCCAAGGGAGGACATTCTCTGCTCGTTCTCCTGGAATAACTCAAGGAAGAGCGAGAGAGGGAGCGAAATAGAGGTAGATAGAGAGACAAATATAGAGAGTGCAGGTGAGAGAGGAGGCCGGGTGAGAGAGAAAGGGGTAGAGCAGATGGAATGCCTAATAGGAATTTTTCTTAAGAAGTAGATTAACAGCATTAAGAGGGTGGTGAGTTCTAGAGGGTGAGAGTTCTAGAGGGTGAGAGTTCTAGAGGGTGAGAGTTCTAGAGGGTG
>QNTS01002742.1:21839-32219 GCA_003317085.1 Hucho hucho | reverse complement strand
CACACACACACACACACAGGACTCAAACTGGGCTCTAATGACTGGATGCTGTTCCATGGGCTTAGTGAATCAACACCCAGTAAACTCCCTGAGTCATGCTTATCAACAGGCCATTACTTCACAGTATGGGTAGACTCATTCCAAGATATACACTACCGTTCAAACGTTTGGGGTCACTTAGAAATGTCCTTGTGTTTTAAAGAAAATCACATTTTTTGGCCATTAAAATAACATCAAATTGATCCGAAATACAGTGTAGACATTGTTAATGTTATAAATTACTATTGTAGCTGGAAACGGCATATTTTTTATGGAATATCTACATTGGTATACAGAGGCCCATTATCAGCAACCATCACTGCTGTGTTCCAATGGCACGTTGTGTTAGCTAATCCAAGTTTATCATTTTAAAAGGCTAATTGACCATTAGAAAACTATTTTGCAATTAAATTAGCAAAGCTGACAACTGTTGTTCTGATTAAAGAAGCAATAAAACTGGCCTTCTTTAGACTAGTTGAGTATCTGGAGCATCAGCATTTGTGGGTTCGATTACAGGCTCAAAATGGCCAGAAACAAAGAACTTTCTTCTGAAACTCGTCGGTCTATTCTTGTTCTGAGAAATGAAGGCTATTCCATGCGAGAAATCGCCAAGAAACTGAAGATCTCGTACAAGGCTGGGTACTACTCCCTTCACAGAACAGCGCAAACTGGCTCTAAACAGAATAGAAAAAGGAGTGGGAGGCCCCGGTGCACAACTGAGCAAGAGGACAAGTACATTAGAGTGTCTATTTTGAGAAACAGACGCTTCACAAGTCCTCAACTGGCAGCTTCATTAAATAGTACCCACAAAACACCAGTCTCAATGTCAACAGTGAAGAGGCGACTGCGGGATGCTGGCCTTCTAGGCAGAGTTGCAAAGAAAAAGCCATATCTCAGACTGGCCAATAAAAAGAAAAGATTAAGATGGGCAAAAGAACACAGACACTGGACAGAGGAACTCTGCCTAGAAGGCCAGCATCCCGGAGTCGCCTCTTCACTGTCGACGTTGAGACTGGTGTTTTGCCGGTACTATTTAATGAAGCTGCCAGTTGAGGACTTGTGAGGCATCTGTTTCTCAAACTAGACACTCAGGGTTTTCTAATGTTCAATTAGCCTTTTAAAATATACTTGGATTAGCTAACACAACGTGCCATTGGAACACAGGTTACTGATAATGGGCCTCTGTACACCTACGTAGATATTCCATAAAAAATATGACGTTTCCAGCTACAATAGTAATTTACAACATTAACTATGTCTACACTGTATTTCTGATCAATTTGACGTTATTTTAATTGCCAAAAAATTTGATTTTCTTTCAAAAACAAGGACATTTCTAAGTGACCCCAAACTTTTGAACGGTAGTGTATGTCTACACTATGATCCTGACAGACGAGGCCAGCAAATGGCTAACTATTAACATGACAAAAAGCCTGTCTAACACGAGGCATCGTTATTCATATAGCAACCGCTGCCATGGCTACGGCCATGTTGCTAGGATAGCGATGAGAGTGGTAATCAAGGGGCCAGCTGTGTTCAGCTGTGTGATTGGCGGATGGCTAATGGGATGACTAAAAAAGCCAATCAAATACAGCCAAAAGCCTTGGCCTTGTTCATTCATATTACATAATAGAAATAGAAACTCCAGATTAGCTGGAGAGGATCCATCTCAACTGCAATATCACAGACAATGTGGACATTCTACCAATCTAGGGGAAAACTGGCAGAATTAAGCTCTATACAGGGCCAGGCCTATAGAAGCTGATCTCCTCTCCAATCCAAGCTCCTTCATCTGGGTTTGGTAGTTCCAGTGTGTCTGGTCTAAGAGCCTGGGGCTGGTGGTTGTCCTGCTAGCTACCTGCTGGAAGCGGAAGGGCCCACACTGCACATAGTCATCCAGCCACTGCTCCTCCATCGCTGACAGCTCTGTCTGCAGCTCCTGCTGACTGCTGGGGGTCACCAAATCTGGGATGGCAGGGTGGGAGTAGAGCTCATAGTCTGGGGTCCTGAGGGACTGGGGGAGACCCATCTCCAGTTTGGGTTTAACTAGGATAGGGAGCTTGCTGCCTTTAGGGGACTTTAGAGGTCTGTACTCCCAGTTCCTCACTAGACTTAGCGCCAGCTCCAGGGTCAATCCAGAGACTGACTTGTCCCTGGGGGCCTCATCCCACTGGAGGTGGGGGGCCCTCCTCTGAACCCTCCCTGGGTCCTTCTCTCCTCTGTCTCTCTCCTCTTCCTCTCGGTGGGTGGCGCAGGGCCGAGCCACGTCAACAGCTGTGTCCAGAGATTCAACCGACGTGCCCGGGCTGAGGGTCATCCTCTCTGGGTCCCCATCACACAGCGTCCTGTCGCTCTCTGGTTCTATGGGAGGGGACTCGGAGGGGACAGGCGTGGACTCTGACCCTGTGGAGGTCTCTTCGCCCCCCATGGTGCTGCCTGAGTACCGGGTAGAGGGTCCACAAGACGTGCTCCTCCTGCCCACCCGCCGAGGGACCTTACACACAGCCTCGTAGTCAGAGTCGGCCACACGGAGAGCAGCGCATCCCCTGCACCGCCTGGAGCGATGCCCAGAGAGAGCCTCCGATCCTGTGCACTGAGGGTGATGATGTTGGGTGTGGTGCTGGGGGTCTGGGTCTGGGGCTGGGCTCTGCTGGTCCTCGTGGTCGGCCCAGGACTCGTACACAGAGTAGGCCAGGTCGTCCTGGAGCAGGGCGCTGTACCTGGCCTCCTGCAGGGCTGAGATGTCCACTACAGGGGAGTCACCCTCAGACTGTCCACCACCCTCTGTCTCTCCTTCCCCAGTACCCCCCAGCTGCATCATCCCAGTCTGATCCCGGGTCTGGTCCTGAGTGTTGTTCTTCCGGTACAGGCCTCCTATACACTGTCTAAGCCGGTCCTTCTCCTGCAGCAGTTTGTGCAGGCGCTCCAGAGACAGGGCCTCCACACGGGCGATCACTGTGTCGAAACGGTACATGCGGTCCAGCATGAAGGTACACTTGGAGCAGGCGAACTCCCCACGGCCGTCGCGGGTCAGCTCTCTGCCCAGGGCGTGGGACAGCAGCACCTGCAGGTTGAGTTTGGAGGCCGGATGGAAGATCCATCGCCGTTGGTTACCGCAGAGCTCGCGGGCACAGATCCGACACACCTCCTTCATTTTGATGTCCAACATCACAGATAATTTCTGCTCTCAGTTTTACTGGGGGGGGATTGTGTCTGTTCAGATTGCTCAGGCAATAAAATAAGGTGTCTGGTACCAACAGGTTGGATATCAATAATCCATCAATAAACCAATTGATTGAAATGATTTTGCTGTGCAATGTTCATGTAGTTTTCAATGTGCTTCTTTCGCAACAACTAATGGGGATCCTAATAAAATACCTAAATACCTAAATGTATTAAAAAAGTTATCTTCAAAATAAACAGGGCAATATTAGCCTAATACATAAACCAGTGCATTGTGCCATATTGATGTTGGTAAAAACTCCGTTGCACCCTCGATGAAGAACGGCATTACAGAAACGGGTATACCATCGCATTGCAGTGCTTTGAAAGGGCGCAATAATTTCTATATTAGCGCGATGAATTCTATTCAATGTCATCTAAAGAATATAGACTGTTATCAAACATAGTCAATAGAGAATATAATAAGGAAGAGACGTCTTTCATTTGTGATGAGCGCAGATAAAAATCTACTGTCATTGTCGTTGTAACAATGTCACTGTCTGCGGTAGGGGCTGCAGCACTTTCAGTTCGTCAATGATACATAATGTAATCAAGCTGATAGATACATTAAATCAAACCTGCTGGTTACAGAATCAAACAAAATTTGTCATGCTATTTTTGTTTCACTGCCGAAATGCCGATGTAATCTCATATTTTCTAACAGTGCTAATCCAAGACAACAAAATGACAGTTCCACTGTCTCATCGCGGCTAATCCGACACGAACACGGAATTCACCACCCGAAACGAAAAGACGGTAGCAGAGACGTCCTTATCAAAAATATATCGTTGTCCCGTTATTTTTCGGTTCCATGATAGCAGTTCACCGGACGGTGTGATGAGGATGGAACGGGAGGTTTGGTTTCCACGGGTTTTAACGTGCATAGTTTATTAGCCTAGGTAGGCTACCGAACAGGGCGAGATAGAAACATTGACAGAGATTCAGCCACACTGGACAACCTGATCTCAGAGAATTTCGTATTATTCTCTACGTAAATCAGGGACTACTCCATTTAGTATGATATGCTATGTTTCATATGTATGTATTATTTTGCGATTCCAAATCGTATAATATGTTACGAAATTCTATTTGTTACAATATTTTACGAAAATTGCAAAATGTACAATATGTCATCAATTTCCAAAAGGTATGATATGTTACGAATTCCAATTTGGTGCTGCTAACATTAGCTAAGTGGCTAACGCTAACATAGCTGGATAACGTTAGCTAGGTTAGGGTTAAGTTTAGGAGTTAGGTTAAAGGGTTAGGATTAGGGGAAGGGTTATCTAACATGCTAAGTAGTTGCAAAGTAGCTAAAAGTAGTAGGTACTTGCAATGTTGCTAATTAGCAAAAATTCTAAAGTTGTCCGTAATGAGATTTGAACACGCAACTTTTGGGTTGCTAGACGTTTGCGTTATACGCCCATTCATCCACTCTGACCTCAAGTAACCTTATGTTTTATGTAACCATACCAAATGTAACGGATCTACATGTACTATGCTACGTCTAGTCTATGAGACCAGGCTGCACTGGAAGGTACCATTTCACTGAAACAGGGATGATAGATTTCTCCTGGGCATAAGGCCTGCCTGCCTGTCTGACAGTCTAAAAACATCACATTATGTAACCATTAAACCATATATACTTTCCTCCCAAATACATTTATATTATTATTCCTTTAGATCCTCCTGCCACAACTTAAGATAGATAAGGTGGAAATTACTATAGGCCTAAAAAGTATGCCTATGGAGATGGTCAGTATCTGTTAGTTAGCTTCTAAACTGTGCAACTGTGTGTGTGTGTGTGTGTGTGTGTGCGGGTGTCACTGTGTGCTTGAAACTTAGAATTAGGCCACCATTTCATGTTCATTTACTTGAAACGTGTCTTTCCACTCTGCTGAAGTCATAGGTTACTACGTTAGAATGAGTTCATCTGTACCCTGAGGCAGGAATTTCCCAGCAGCACCCAGGCTTTCGGCCTTCACACGGAGGCCCTCACGTCAGCCAAAAACAAGGAGGGATAAGCGGAAGAGGGTCCCTGCTACCTACCAATCACATAATACTGTGTGATGCACTGAAGTGAGTTTAGCCTAAATCCTGCCTCTCAGAACCCCTAGGCTTTCCCGTGCAGTAAGAGCATGACTCTTCCCCACCCAGCACCCTATCTTTCATTACGAGTGTTGTTTATGTTGATGTAAAATGATCAGTCCTGATTTGTTTTCTCCAGAGGGTGGAGACCTTTGGGAACTCAAGTGTACTAACCTCTAATGTACATTTGTCACCCAAAAAGCTCTAATAAATTAATCCTGGAGATGAGACGTCATAACAGCGATCGACCCTAACGATCAACGCAATCAAAACTCTATTAATCCTAATCAGTGGGAATAACAACGTCTCTTTAGTCATTACTCCACTGTTAATTTCTCTGGAAGTGACAGAAATAAAGAGAGTCAAGGAAGGGTGACTAAATACATCTCTTTTGTTGGTGTGGCATGTAAACAACCGATTCATTCCTTCCGTAATTAAAATTCACTTACATCATGGCCTTTTAAAAGACTGAAGTGCCAGACTGTAATGTGATTGTAATTATAGCTGCCGTGAGTTAGGAGACCCAGTTTAACCTTTGAAATAATGGTGCGTGTGTGTATGTGGCACATTTACATCAACATGACCCCATCTTTTTGATTAGCTGTAACACATGATGCAAGTAAACAGGAATAGAAGAATAGAATACTGTAGAAGAAGACATTTCAATATGGAATGCAAGTTCCATTACAACCTAACCAGACAACATTGCATCATTTTCTCACAGTGCCTTGGCAACAAGCAAGATTGTATAATACAGCTGAATCATGAAACCCAGCTAGATATGTTCAATACTGTAGCGGGAGAGATTTTAATGTTCAACAATATTTCTGAGTGACCCAAATGCACCCAGCATTGTGATCCTTATGCATTTGTGTAACAGCATGTGTGTCTGTGGCACCTTAATGGAGGAGGACGGGCTCATGGTAATGACTGGAGCGGTGTCAGTGGAATGGTATCAAATACATTAAACACATGGTTTCCAGGTGTTTGATGCCATTCCATTAGCTCCGTTCCGGACATTATTATGAGCCGTTCTCCCCTCAGTACCATGTGTAAATATGTGTGTATGCAATATGTCCTCTATTTTTCATGCAGTTTGCATGGGGTTCCAACAGAGGGTAACCTCCGACCATTTGTCCCTGCAGGGAGCATGGAGCGGTTGGCACGGTTCTCACATACCATTGCCTTGCTATCAAACACTGGTCTGGGCAACGCTGGCTACAGGCCTTGAATTCCATCCCTCATCTCGCAAACTTCAGTTTATCATAATTTACTACAGCCCACTTCAACAGTGTTCATGTCTCTGTGTGTGTGCATGTTCACGCTCCAAAAGCATATGTCAATCCAGTGGAATCATAACCCTTCAGATTCCCACAACAGACATAGGATTGGAGGGCAGTATTTCTGCCCCACATACCTGCATCTCCTGCTGGACACAGCTCTTCTTCCGACTCATCTCACCCCGCAGCAACTGTGGACAACAAGGGTGGTCATCACACTCAATCTAATGTTCCTCACAAAACTGTGAAACAAATATATGAATGACAGGATTGCATTGCATGACGTTCTGAGAAAAGGGTCACATTTTCTTATCAGGATATTATAGATTTCCACTATCCTACCACAATCTAGGATTAAAAATAGACATAGAGGCACTCATGTGAGTCCTGCTGCATACAATCTATAAACTCCATCTGTGCTTCTTGATATCATGGTGGTGCTGAGGTGTGTTAGTCAGGCTTGTGACGAGGTGTGCTAGCCTTGTGATGAGGTGTGCAAGCCTAGCCTAGTCTTGTGATGAGGTGTGCAAGCCTTGTGTTGTGATGAGGTGTGCTAGCCGAGCCTTGTGATGAGGTGTGCTAGCCGAGCCTTGTGATGAGGTGTGCTAGCCGAGCCTTGTGATGAGGTGTGCTAGCCTTGTGATGAGAAATACAGGACAGATATGGTAACGGTATCTCAACCATCTGGGTTCAGCCGTTCAGCCGTTCTTGCAATTGGGATGGGGGAGGTAAGGGGACCGGGGGGAGGAGAGGTATGGCTAACCAGTGAAGAGCGTGACCCATATCTCAATGGCTAGCTGTGAGCACAGTAGATTTGGCCCTCGCGTGACCGATCAAATATCCAAACCAGTACTAGGCCCCCAGTCATAAAACTAAAAGTCACCCGGCTTCATATTTGTGGACCGGTTAGGATTTGTGAGAAGATGTGTGTAGCATCTGTTTCTGTAGTAAATACTGTTTATCATGAACTGTAAATGAATGGTATGAGAGAGAGAGAGAGAGAGAGAGAGAGAGAGAGAGAGAGAGAGAGAGAGAGAGCGAGAGAGAGGGAGAGAGAAAGAGAGAGAGAGATGCTGATGGGTTGTTTATACCAGATATATACAGTAGTTGTGTACTCTATGTGACCCGGTTTGATCCCACTTCAATTGTGGGGTTTTGTTTACCTCTGCATCCCTGTCTTTCTTCTGGAGGGAAGAGGAGAGGTCATGAACTCTGACCTCCAGCTCTCCGACCCTGTGGCTCAGCAACCTCCTCTCCTCAGTCAGCTCCTCTATTACTCTGAGAGGGAGAGAGAGACAGAGAGGGAGAGAGAGACAGACAGAGAGAGAGAGAGAGAGAGAGAGAGAGAGAGAGAGAGAGAGAGAGAGAGAGAGAGAGAGAGAGAGAGAGAGAGAAGGAAAGAGAGCGAGAGACAGACAGACAGAGACAGAGAAAGAGAGCGAGGGAGAGACAGAGAGACAGAGACAGTGAAGGAAAGAGAGAGAGAGAGAGAGAGAGAGAGAGAGAGAGACAGACAGACAGACAGACAGACAGACAGACAGACAGATAGAGATACAAACAGAAACAGAGAGAGGGGTCAACAACATAAATGTTCACTATTTAAGCACCACAGAGACTTTAAGGTCATTAGATTGGGCTGGGGCCTAGAGCGTGTATGTTTTATGACGGTTGGGCTGAAGCTCCTCATGAAGCAAGTACTGTACTGCACCACCTCTTGGACTGATATGTGATCCCATACCCCTGGATCAGTAGAGGACAGTATGTTGGGCACAACTCTGGCACTGTCATTCTTATCAGTGTGTGAATGACAATGTCATTGTCAAAGTCAATGTGAATCAATGCCAATGCTAATAGGCCTACCAATGTCAATGCCATTGCTAATAGACCTACCAATGCTAATAGGCCTACCAATGTCAATACCAATGCTAATAGGCCTAACAATGTCAATACCAATGCTAATAGGCCTAACAATGTCAATACCAATGCTAATAGGCCTACCAATGTCAATGCCAATGCTAATAGGCCTACCAATGCTAATAGGCCTACCATTGCCACTGCTAATAGGCCTACCAATGCCAATGTCAATGTCAATACTAATGTGAGTGCCAGACATTCTCAGCTGTATAATACGACCAGTAGGCAGTAGAGGAAGTCTCTTGTATTAAAGCCACACATTACTCTCAGAGAAACACCACACTGACATGCCAGTCATGCCTCAATCACCACCTGTCTTGCGTCCTCACCTCTCCTTCTCTGCTAAGGCCTCCTTCTGCAGCCTGGCTCCTAGTGACCCTCCCTCACACTCTTCCTCGTCCTCCTCCTCCATCCTCATCATCATCTCTCTCTCCAGGACCAGGCAGCGCTGGGACTCTTCCTCTGCCAGAGAGGCCATCTTCTCAGCCTCGGCCCGTGCTAGCTGTACCTCCTGATAACATGACAGCAGAGGAGGAGAGTGGCCATGTCAATAGTTCATTAACATTTAGTTGTGGAGGGTTGTTTACAACACAATGCATCAGGTTTGAGGAGGGGAGATGTGTACAGTATATTTACAATAGTATTACTGAAGCACCGTATTAGGTGTGGGAGGAGGACTGGATACATGCAAACAGGATTGAGGAGTGTCAGTGAAATGTAACCGCAGCAGTGTGTGTATAAATATGTGAGTGTACCTCCTGCAGCAGCTGGACCTTGGTTTCCAGGATCTCCTGCATGTGGCTGATCTCCTGGTGCCTCGCCTCACAGCCACGCTGCTGCTTCTCCTCATTCTGATTGGTCTGGCTCTCAGACGTCGACCTGTCAGAGCACAGGATCACAGCGATACAGCAGAAATATAAAAGACACATCGCAGAATGAAAATATCACATCCTGTACCTCTATTTACATAACATACAGTGAGGGAAAAAAGTATTTGATCCCCTGCTGATTTTGTACGTTTGCCCACTGACAAAGAAATGGTCAGTCTATAATTTTAATGGTAGGTTTATTTGAACAGTGAGAGACAGAATAACAACAAAAAAATCCAGAAAAACGCATGTGAAAAATGTTATAAATTGATTTGCATTTTAATGAGGGAAATAAGTATTTGACCCCCTCTCAATCAGAAAGATTTCTGGCTCCCAGGTGTCTTTTATACAGGTAACGAGCTGAGATTAGGAGCACACTCTTAAAGGGAGTGCTCCTAATCTCAGTTTGTTACCTGTATAAAAGACACCTGTCCACAGAAGCAATCAATCAATCAGATTCCAAACTCTCCACCATGGCCAAGACCAAAGAGCTCTCCAAGGATGTCAGGGACAAGATTGTAGACCTACACAAGGCTGGAATGGGCTACAAGACCATCGACAAGCAGCTTGGTGAGAAGGTGACAACAATTGGTGCGATTATTTGCAAATGGAAGAAACACAAAAGAACTGTCAATCTCCCTCGGCCTGGGGCTCCATGCAAGATCTCACCTCGTGGAGTTGCAATGATCATGAGAACGGTGAGGAATCAGCCCAGAACTACACGGGAGGATCTTGCCAATGATCTCAAGGCAGCTGGGACCATAGTCACCAAGAAAACAATTGGTAACACACTACGCCGTGAAGGACTGAAATCCTGCAGCGCCCGCAAGGTCCCCCTGCTCAAGAAAGCACATATACATGCCCGTCTGAAGTTTGCCAATGAACATCTGAATGATTCAGAGGACAACTGGGTGAAAGTGTTGTGGTCAGATGAGACCAAAATGGAGCTCTTTGGCATCAACTCAACT
>QNTS01002741.1:123600-175285 GCA_003317085.1 Hucho hucho | reverse complement strand
TCTGCTTTCTCTGTGAGAGCTTCCCATGTCTGGAATACACTGCCATCAGACACACATAACTGCACCACCTATCACACTTTCACAAAAAATATTAAGACATGGCTAAAGGTCAATCAGATTTGTGAACATAATCCCTAGCTGTGTATTGCCGCTTTCCATGTTGTCCGTTGTCTGTAGCTTGTGAGGTGTGGAAACACTGTTGCTTTTTGTGCTCTGTTGCTCTGTCTGCATGCTATGTCTTGCTTGTCCTATGTTGCTCTGCGTGTGCTCATTGATTGTCTGTATTGTAATTGTTTTTAATAACCTGCCCAGGGACTGCAGTTGAAAATTAGACGGCTGGCTAAAACCGGCACTTTTACTGAAACGTTGATTAATGTGCACTGTCCCTGTAAAAATAAAAATAAACTCAACTCAACTCAACAAAGCGTCCTTCACTCATGCTGCCAAACATACCCTCGTAAAACTGACTATCCTACTGATCCTTGACTTCGGCAATGTCATTTACAAAATAGCCTCCAACACTCTACTCAGAAAATTGGATGCAGTCTATCACAGTGCCATCCGTTTTGTCACCAAATCCCCATATACTACCCACCACTGCGACCTCTATGCTCTCGTTGGCTGGCCCTCGCTTCATATTCGTCGCCAAACCCACTGGCTCCAGGTCATCTATAAGTCTTTGCTAGGTAAAGCCCCGCACTTATCTCAGCTCACTGGTCTCCATAGCAGCACCCACCCGTAGCACGCGCTCCAGCAGGTATATTTCACTGGTCACCCCCAAAGCCAATTCTTCCTTCGGCTGCCTTTCCTTCCAGTTCTCTGCTGCCAACGAACTGCAAAAATCACTGAAGCTGGAGACTCATATCTCCCTCACTTTAAGCTTTAAGCACCAGCTGTCAGAGCAGCTCACAGATCACTGCACCTGTACATAGCCCATCTGTAAATAGCCCATCCAACTACCTCATCCCCATACTGTTATTTATTTATTTTTGCTCCTTTGCACCCCAGTATCTCTACTCGCACACTCATCTTCTGCACATCTATCACTCCAGTGTTTAATTGCTATATTGTAATTATTTCGTCACTATGGCCTATTTATTGCCTTACTTCCCTTATCCTACCTCATTTGCACACACTGTATATATATACTTTTTCTATTGTATTATTGACTGTATGTTTGTTTATTCCATGTGTAACGCTATGTTTTTGTTTGTGTCGCACTGCTTTGCTTTATCTTGGCCAGGTCGCAGTTGTAAATGAGAACCTGTTCTCAACTAGCCTACCTGGTTAAAGAAAGGTGAAATAAAAATAAATAAATAAAATAGTATAATATTAATTCCAATTGGACAATACAGCAGGTGAAACAGATCAGGGTGTGACAGATATTATACTTTCACTAATGAGTTGTGGTTTTCAAACCTTCTGAGAAAATTGACACTTAGTTGGCAGGGAATCGAAGGTAGCCTCAGCAGTAAATCCCAGGCAGCCTCAGTATAGCATCACCTAGCGGAGATGTTCCTTGCTCTCCCTTCAACCAGCAGAAACATACTAGAAACTAAACATTTACAAGACGACACCTGCAATTTAGGGCATATTTCCACAGGCTTCCAGAAGCACAATTTGGATTCAGGTAGTTATTACAGTCTTCCACTGCGTCCTGGTTTTAAAACATCAGCAGCAGCGTACACCTTGAGGCCAGAATGTTTGCTACATCTGGTGACAGTTGAAAAACCTGGGGAAGCCTCCCATTGCCGACGACTTCAGGTAAAGCAAATTGATACCTGTAAAACTGTGTATTTATCTCAAATTTTGTGCACACATTTTTTACATTCCTGTGAGTATTTATCCTTTGCAAAGATAATTAAGATAATTAGTCCACCAGAGCTGTTGCCAGATAATTTAATGTTAATTCTCTATCGTTGTCGTTTTAGATCATTTTGCAGTACGTCCAACCGGCTTCACAACCGCAGATCACGTGTATAGCGTTGTGTAGGCGAGCGGTTTACTGATGTCGACGTTGTGAACAGAGTGCCCCATGGTGGCGGTGGAGTAATGGTATGGGCAGGCATTAGCTACGGACAACAAACACGATTGCCTTTTATCGATAGCAATTTGAATGCAGAGATACCGTGACAAGATCCTGAGGCCAATTGTCGTGCCATTCATCTGCTGCCATTACCTCTTTACCTCATGTTTCACTATGGTAATGCACGGCCCGATGTTGCAAGGATCTGTAGACAATTCCTGGAAGCTGAACATGTCCCAGTTCTTCCAAGGCCTGCATACTCACCAGATGTCACCCATTGAGTATGTTTGGGAAGCTCTGGTATTCCAGGTCCTGCCAATATCCAGCAACTTCGAACAGCCATTGAAGAGGATTGGGACACCATTCCACAGGCCACAATCAACAGCCTGATCAACTCTATGCGAAGGAGATGTCTGGTTCTCTGATCCACGCCCCTACCGTTTACTTAAAAGGTATTTGTGACCAACAGATGCATATCTGTATTCCCAGTCATGTGAAATCCATAGATTACGGCCTAATTTATTTCAATTGACTGATAATATGAACTGTAGCTCAGTAAAATATTTTAAATTGTTGCATGTTGTGTTTATAAAGATCTGAATCTTTAAATGGCTCTGTTTCAGTCATCATATAGAAGCCTTGTCATGATATTGATACGTATTCTAACTTCCTGGGCACGCCAACAATGGCCTTACCACATCGCTGGATCCCACTTCTAACACCACTGTTGAATTCAGGGGATGACCAACAGTGATTGTTCTTATCGCTAAAATGCTGAACATGTTTGCTAACATTTCATCCAGCAATGACCTTTTCTGTTTTCATGTGGGTTATCACACGTTATCAGATACCACTGTGATATATCATTGTGTACTGGGGGTATTAACTGTTGCAATAGGAAAATGGGAGCTTGTTTTAAAACTTTTTATTTGGAACTTTTAAAAAATCTAACCAGAGGGAAGGGTTTGAGGTTAATAGGTTTTAGGAAAGCTATGAAAACAACATTAAATACACTCAAGAGACACTATGTTCACATTACACTAGAAATAGACAATGTACAACCATGGAAAACATACATAGGCACAAATTTGCCTTAGATAGTCTCCAAGTATCCTAGCTACCCCTATTCTACAAACACATACATTTTCTAGAGACAAGCATAGTATTTAATGCACACCTTTCACATAGTCTTCTATGGGACCATAAAACTTAGAGGGAGTCATGTTGGGTTCCCCACATATATCACAGACGGTAAAATAATACACCTTCAGGCACTGTAACTGAGCGAATCTGATTCACTATTGCAGGTATGGATTTTTCTGTTGATAAGACCCTAGTTGTCCTGCTTTAGCAGTATTTGACCATTGGAGATATGTTAGCACCTTGGGAGGACTGTGTGTGTATGAGTGTGTGTATGTATAACACATGAACTTGTATCACTTTCCTCCAGTTCTAGCGATTTAGATATAGCATCTAGTTGAGATTAGTGTTTATTTTATTTTTTTTACTTCTTCCTGTACTGACCCATGGCCATGTAGCTTCTGAGGAAGTCTTCAAACTGTGGGACGGCGTACTCGGGGGCAGCTTCCTGCTGCACTGGCTCGTCCTTGGGCTCCTTGGCCGCTGGTTCCGCTGCGGCAGAGGCATCCTCAGCACGACGCAGGCGGCAGTTGTAGTCGTACTCGGGGTCACAGTCAGGATCGGGCAGGATCACGCCACTCTTGGGCTTGTCGGCTTCAGCGGTGAGGGGAGAAGGGGCAGACATTCCATTGCAGGTAAAGTCATAGGGGTGGCATTGGGGTGCAATGGGGGCGTCGGGTTCATCACTGGCCTCCAAGGGTGTGCAGCCCTTATCGTAGTGCACGTAGCAGTCATAGCCCTCCTTGGTCTTCCCTGGGACGCCCAGGCGGGAGCGGATTTGGTACTGGGGCAGCATTGGGGGAGCCTTACGGAGGGCAGCGGCAGCACCTAGCAGGCAGAATGGGTCGTAGCGCGGGTCACACGGCAGAGGGCCGGGCGCCATCTTGTCTTTGGGTGTGTACTCCAGGACGGGCTTGGTGAGGCCGGCCAGCTTGGTGGCGGTGAGGGGGTTGCAGCCCTTGTCGAAGAGGGGGTTGCATTGCTGCTCCTTGGGGGCTTCCTTGGCAGCGGTAGATGGGGCTGCTATGCTAGCCACACACAGGGGATCGGTGGCCGGGTCGCAGGTGGGGTACATGTGGTAGAAGCTGGAGGGGGCCTTTTTCACCAGCTTTGGCCGGCAGTAGGGGTCCTTGGTGGGATCGCAGCCCAGGGCGCTGTAGGACGGGGCGGGTCCAGGAGCAGGCCTATAGCCAAAAGTGGCACGCAAGTGGTACTGCAGACACTCTGTGTCGTCAGGGTTGCAGATGCGCAGCAGCTCAGTCTTCTGCTCTGCGGTGAGGAAGGGCTCCAGGACTGGGGCATAGTAGTAGAACCCTGTGGGGGTCTTCAGAGGGTGCGGTAGGAGGGGGGTCAGGACAGGCACTGGGGCGGCCTTGACCGGGGCTGGGGCGGCAATCTTAGGGCTCATGGGGAAGAGGCAGTAGGGGTCGGTATAAGGGTTGCATACTTTGACTGTGGCAGTCTTGACAGGCACGGGCATCACCGCCTTGGCCTTGGGCTTGCTGGTGGACTCGGCGATGCACTCTGGGTCATCGGAGTCGGCGCAAGCTTTGTAGATAGCACTGAGGTGGGTGAGATAATGGTTGAAGGTGGGACCCTCCTCGGAGCGGTGCTTGTTCTGCAGGTAGGTCATGTACATCTTGTCCAGATGCTCTATCTATAAGGTGAAGACAAGGGAAAGACAAGACTCCCATCAGATCCAGACCTTGGTTCAAATGGTATGTTTCCTTTCAAATACTTTCAGCATTTGATTGAGCCTGCCTGGAATGCCAGATGGTTGAAGTTCACTTTTTGGACTATTACATTGTGCAAGGAAAGCTCAATCAAGACTCTTAATACGGGCAAATGAAGACGGTAAGGGAGGCAGGTTCCGCACAAAGTGCCGTTTTAACTACAAGTGAATGAAGTGAAGTGTATGTGCAGGATGAATATCAAAAAAGGTAAGTGTCAAACCAAAAGTACATTCACTCAAAACAAAAATTATTGTGGAATGTCTGCCACTCACTCCTTCCTGGTTACTAGTATCCATGAAGAATTTGTACCATCCCCAGAAGTCAGGAAGACGCTTGAGGACAGGAATGGGAACGGTAAGACTCCTCTTGCTGCGGACATCACTGGATACTGCAGATGCTGGAACAAGAGAGAGAAAGACAGCACATATTAAGAAGTGAATGTGGACTCAAAGTGCCATATTAGAGTAAAGAAACACCAGTACACAAGTATGTGTGAGTACATGACTGAGTATTTGTGTATGTACTGTAAGGATGTGTGTATAAATATCACAGTAAGTGAGTTTGCTGTTAATGTCTGAAAATATTTTGATATGACATACTGTCCAGTAGTATGCATGCTAATATCCATGTTCCCCTTGTTGTCCCCTACAAACCAGTCCCCCTCACTCACCCTCCTTCGCATTCTGCCTCACCGGGCCGGCCCCCAGAAACTCTGTAAAACAACGGTAGGGACATGAGTCGACAGGAACCAGATGTTGTGTCCCCCAAATGAGGTAAAATGCTGGCTTTGCTAATCGACCCCTTGGAGTGCACGGCAGGAGACGGCCCTTAGAGGTACAGCCCAGGCAGCATTTTGCCGATTAACCTAAACACACACGGCTGCAGGCACACATACGCACACACGCAAATGCTTTTATGCACACAGACACATCACATACATATTCACACATACACACACCTAGACACACCCTTCCAACATAAATACATACACCCCCCCCCCCCCCCCCCCCCCCCCCCCCCNCCCCCCCACACACACACACACACACACTCCAGTCACTTTGAACAGAATTGAAGGGCCTGAGTTTGTGTGCTACTGCATGGGGCCCACTGGAAGTCAGTGGAAACGATAAAACTACAAAGGGCATTGGGCAGCATGCCCAAAAGGCCCCCACACTCCATCTCACCTAATGAAACCTCAACTGTAAACTAAGATGTTTAGGAGTGGAACATGTTCCGATGTTCTGTACACCGTGTCTCTATACATTAAAAAGCACCAGGGGTTTCCCTTCAGAAGTTTACGGCAGAAGGGAAAACACCCCGTCAGCTAGTTCAGTTATGGTGAGACGTCTGCGGTACCTCACATTTACTAATGATGCTAAAGTGCAGCTCCAAGGCATCAGAGATGTACTGTATGTATTTTTATGGTGGGGTTTTGAAAAAGTTCTGATATACATAAGAAGATCTATGTATGCCCCTATGGCTGACCAGTTGTCATCTACAGTACATGCATTGGTTTTATCGCGTGTGTTGGAACAGCCTATCATTTTAGTGACATTGAAAATAAATTATTGTGTACTAACGTCCATTTGTGATATGAATTATAATCTACTGTACAATGCCTATGGTCAACACTAAAGTGACTGATATAAAGTGATCTATTTTTTCTTTTAGTCAAACAATCAGTCAAGCATGTCTTTCAGAAACAGTACAATAATATACAGGGCCATGATTGCATGGAACTCCCATCTCCCACTAATAAAGCAATACCTCATAGTACAACGCCCCTCCCCCAAGTTGACCTACTTGTTGTGTGTATTTACTGACATGTCTGTGTAACTGATAGATGCACACACACGCACACTACATGTTAATGTTTTTAAATGTATGTAAATTGTAGTATTTTTCATTATGTTGGACCCCAGTAAGACTAGCTGTTGCCATTGCCGTTGGCTAATGGGGATCCTAATAAAATCAAATTAAAAACAGAAAGTGCTAGAGCACAGAAGTCTCACTCACCTGGCAATAACACTACAATAATTCCGGTGTATATGAGGGAAAACATTCCTGTCCGTGCCATTTTCTGCTTTATCTGTTTCCTGAGGGCGAAGTTGGGGATATTCAGTCTTTATAAGGAACACTTGAGAGGGTGGAAGTTGTTCCTGACCATGCTAAAATGGGTGAAACTTTATACACATTTTCATGGATAAGCATTAAAGAACTTTATAAATGAATATTTCCTAATTTGTGAACATTTATAAACATGTATAAGTATTTAAGCATTACAATTAGTTTCTAACATCATATATGCAATTTGTATTAAACATTTATACAAAGATTTATAAGCATTTATAATGGCTTATTCAAAAGTTATTATAAAATGTGATAATGGTGTTCTCCTTTCAGCACGTCCTGCACCATTTAACAATGATTTGCAAGTACCGAACGGCTCCCTTACCGCACCAAATGTCTGCTTGTGTACGGTCATGTAAATTCATAAACGTGTTTATTCAGGCCCAAGTCGTGGTCCTGTAAAGGGCCAATAATTAAAACTATCAGTTTAATTTGGTTGTTCTATCAAGGTTGAACGTTGACGACAGCTGAACTTGGAGCATTGCACTAATCATAGAGCACCAAAGGCCAGTAACTTCTCAACGAGGTCAGACTAGACCATCGTTTCTCTCATTTCTAAAGTCTTCAAAAGGATTTGAAACTTAGAATATGTAAATGTACTGATGTCCTATGTATTCCAGCTATTGGCTTTACCATTGATGGAGGGATTGACTTGACAGATTATAACTTTGTTTATTTATCTGTTATAATGGAAATCCATCTTCAGCTTTCCTCCCAAACCAACAACTGAATCATGAAAGATTCTCAAAAGTAAACTCTGCATGTTGTTTCTGACTGGCACTAACATATCATACAAAGAACTTGGTACAAAATAAGCCTAGCTTTAAACATGGTGATGTAAACCATTTAGATGAACTGTATATAAAGTATACATTAGCATACATTACACATTTATAAGCACATCATTGTGTCACACCATAAGCGTTGTAATCCATGACTTACCTGTTGTTCAACTGAAGTTCTGCCCTCCTGGGATGGCCTCAAGGAGCCAGTGGCTCTCTGGGTTGATTGGTTTAGTGGGTGTAGCTAACCAAGCTGTGTGTACACCCTACCTCTCTGCTCCCCTGTATGGGAGAGGAGCGCAGGGTAACATTTTTAAAGAGCCTCTTGATCATTAAAAACAAAAAGGCATGTCGTATGGCTCAAGCATGCTGTTACGCACTCCAGGATTGGCTCTTTCACTGCTGGCTGACTGACCAATAGGGGGCTTATAATTATCTGCACTGAACAGCAAGACCCCTGGATAAAACGGATTAACGGTGTGCAATTTTGATGTATAGCTTATTTGTTGACACCGATTTGGAATTTAGGGTTAAGATGTGGGGCATCTGGATTGCTCCCAATATCAATCAACCAACAATGTCTTTGGATAGAATGGCCATTATTATGGATCTTGGAGCTGATTCAGGCAGCATGATTCTCTCAGTAAAACCCTATAACCAGTAAACCTATCGCTGTGTTGAGTTTGGAATAATAGAACGTAAAGATTCCTCACTCAGCCTTACATCTAGCATACTTTCTACTAGTATATATCTCTATGTGCTGTGTCTCCAACAGGTTTGTAGAGACAGCCCTAGTCATTTGCCAGTCGTATATATCCCACTACACCATCTTTCCTCTTACACTGTATTTCCTGGAAACACTAATGAAGACGGCGACTGCTGTCCAAGTAGAGGTCTTTATTAGCACACTGCCAACTCAGCTCTGACTGATGCCTAGAAAAATGCCACGTAGAACCAGCTCAGTTCCACTGGTCTCATTGGAATCAACTTGAATGGCTTTATGAAGCCTATAATGACCATACAGAAGGCCTTCGTAGATGCTCCATAAACCATTCATAAGCAAATGTTATTCTACATAGTGTGGAAAAAGGGCTATTCCACATTATATAGTATATACTATAGAATATGGATAATCAACTAAGTGAAAACGTTACATGCTCAATATTCCCCTTAAAGGATGCATTTTACATAGGTCAATGAACCAGTTGCCTTGCAAATGATTATAAGTTAATAGTACCATATTATAAATATGTCAACGTTTTATATTCTTGGAAAATTCATGGCAAGTGATGGCGGTTTCATACCACTTGTGGAGAAAAAAAATCATAAAAAAACAGACTTTCATGTACAGTAAGCAGTTTTTCATCTGTGTTCTCTTGCATGTTCGTATGTTGAACTACATACCACCAACAGGAGAGGAATACATGCACTGGGGTGTAGTCAATGAAGTGAAACATTCTGAAATGAGCAGCTGGAAATGTAATGAATAGAGGCGTCATGATTATCTAGGCTACATTGCAGACAATCATCTGTTCTACACAATACAATGAATGTTCTATAATGTTCTGTGTTCTGCACCCTCCTGAACAGACCCAGCGTCATCCACACTTGATTTAAAAAAGTATATTTGTGGACAGGAAAACGGTTAATTCTAATGTCAGGAAAGATTCCATTCCAGATCTGGAACATCTAAATGTGTCCTATGCAATAAATCACAGTACAGTAAGGGCACTCCATCACTGCCTGGAGGTGTGTTGGGCCTTTTCCTGTTGAAAAACAAATGATAGTCCCACTAAGCGCAAACCAGATGGGATGGCGTATCGCTGCAGAATGCTGTGATAGCCATGCTGGTTAAGTGTGCCTTGGATTCTAAATAAATCACTGACAGTGTCACCAGCAAAGCACCCCCACACCATCACACCTTCTCCTCCATGCTTCACGGTGGGAACCACACATGCAGAGATCATCCGTTCACCTACTTTGCGTCTCACAAAGATACGACGGTTGGAACCAAAAATCTCACATTTGGTCTCATCAGACCAAAGGACAGATTTCCACCAGTCTAATGTCCATTGCTCGTGTTTCCTGGCCCAAGCCAGTCTCTTCTTATTATTGGTGTCCTTTAGCAATGGTTTCTTTGCAGCAATTTCACCATGAACGCAGTCTCCTCTGAACAGTTGATGTTGAGATGTGTCTGTTACTCTGTGAAGCATTTATTTGGGCTGCAATTTCTGAGGCTGGTAACTCTAATAAACTTGTCCTCTGCAGCAGAGGTAACTCTGGGTCTTCCTTTCCTGTGGCAGTCCTCATGAGAGCCAGTTTCATTATAGCACTCGATGGTTTTTGCGAATGCACTTGAAGAAACAAGAAACATTTTCTGCATTGACTGACCTTCATGTCTTAAAGTAATGATGGACTGTAGTTTCTCTTTGCTTATTTGAACTGTTCTTGCCACAATATGGATTTGGTCTTTTACCAAATAGGGCTATCTTCTGTATACCACCCCTACCTTGTATCAACTAAACTGATTGGCTCAAATTCCCCAAATTAACTTTTAACAAGGCACACCTGTTCATTGAAAAGCATTCCAGGTGACTACCTCATGAAGCTGGTTGAGATAATGGCAAGAGTGTGCAAAGCTGTCATCAAGGCAAAGGGTGGCTACTTTGAAGAATCTCAAATATAAAATATATTTTGATTTGTTCAACACTTTTTTGTTAACTTCATGATTCCATATGTGTTATTTTATAGGTTTGATGTCTTCACTATTATTCTACAATGTAGAAAATGTAAAAAAAATATATATATCTTGAATGAGTAGGTATGCCCAAACTTTTGACTGGTACTGTATATGTATATATATATACATACAGTACATACATACATACAGTTGAAGTCGGAAGTTTACATACACCTGAAATTCTCTCAACTATTATTCTGACATTTCACATTCTTAAAATAAAGTGGTGATCCTAACTGACCTAAGACAGGAAATTTTTACTAGGATTAAATGTCAGGAATTGTGAAAAACGAAGTTTAAATGTATTTGGCTAAGGTGTATGTAAACTTCCGATTTCAACTGTATAAGCTATTATTAACAGACTTATTTGTGTCATTACAAATAATTTAAGTGATTTTTTGCGGAGCCCCATTCATCATCTGCAGTATGTTTTAGGGGGCGACTGCATCCAAGTCTCGGGGATCATCTCGTATATAATTAGGCTCTAAATGCCCAACGAACAGGTGTTCTGAGAGAGACAGTAATTTACAATCCAGCATGGAAGTCCATTGAAGCTACATCAGCATGACAGCAACTCATAATTTTAACATTCCAACATATAGTAGAATGCCTGGAATTTTTTCAGAATCTTGCAACATCTGGTGCCAGCAGTAGCAATGGGAAAAAAAACTAGAACTAGCACCCATAATTGGCTGAATGAAAATGATATGTCATTAGAGCTGAAATAGCTAGTTTGCCGGGTAGTCCCAAAAAATTAAGGAAAAAAATATTTACATGGCACGTACAGTATATTTTCTCATCCACTTGTTTATTCCATCAACTTATTCACAAATTCTACAAAAATATATATATATCCATAATCATCCTCACTGGATATCATCGTCATCAAAAAGTTATCCAAACTAAAAAAATAAAAACAAAAGATTTAAGTGCCTTTGAATGGGGTATGGTAGTAGGTGCCAGGCGCACCGGTTTGAGTGTGTCAAGAACTGCAACGCTGTTCCCCTTGCGCATTTTTATTTAATGTATTTTTTTATTTAACTAGGCAAGTCAGTTAAGAACAAATTCTTATTTACAATGACGGCCTACCACGGCCAAACCCCAAACAAAGCTGGGCCAATTGTACGCCGCCCACGGCTGGATGTGACACGGCCTCGATTCAAACCAGGGACTGTAGTGACGCCTCTTGCACTGAGATGCAGTACCTTAGACCGCTGTACCTCAGTACCTCAAGAACGGTCCGCCACCCCATGGACATCCAGCCAACTTGAAACAACTGTGGGAGGCACTGGAGTCAACATGGGCCAGTATCCCTATGGAGGCTGTTCTGAAGCCTTCTGCAACCATAAAACCCAATAATAATTACATTATTTTATCAAAACAGTTTAACCTTATTTTTTGCAATAATCACTGATATGGTTTTCAAGTCTGTCTATGAAAATTCCATTTTTGTTACAAATTTAACAAGAACCATGCATAATGCACATTCACTAATAATGGATAACTTCTTGTAGCAGATATAGAAAATTAACACAGGTCTCATAATCTCTCAAACACAAGCCCACGTGCTAGTGAGTAGCTAGCTAATCTTTATATTTTAAGTTTAGCCAACTTGGATATATTTGCTTGGTAAGAAGGTAGAATAGTTGAATTATTATAAACACACCCTCCTGTCCATCTCCAAATGTTTGAACAGCATGTAGCCCGTCCACTTTGTACAGATGTTGAAATCAGGTGGCCTACCTTATTTCTCAGAATGAGAATGAGTTGCCAATTCCTTATATAATTGTGTTTTATGTTTATTGCACATTTAGAAAACAGACTAGACAGCTAGTAGTATAACAGTCTTTGGCTAAAATGCTGCTAGCAGTACGTTGTATCACAATGTGAAAAACGACACACTAATCACACTACAAACTGAGCATACGTTTTCTAGAATCAATGTTCATCGATACAGTCTGCGCGCAATTTGAGGAGTTGAGACACAAAAAGGGTATTGTTAGAAAGGTTAACTTATCCTCTTATTCAGTGTCCATATGACCGATTGTTGGACCAAACCTCAAATGCAAACAGCGAGTTGAAACAGCTTGTCAGACAGGAAAAAGCAATCTCTCATCTTTGTTGTTGTAAGTGGCAGGGGCTTGTTGTGTGTATGTAAATGGGAAGGTGCACACAGCGAGAGCGGAAGAGGCGAAGCAAGAGGTTTCACTCACCAAAATAAGCCCAATGACTTTTTCTATGGGCTTATTTTTAACCTAAGCTTGTCGCCTGCCTTTCCGCCTTTGGGACAACGACTCCCATTGTTAGGACGGAGACATGAGCATCACGTCCTTTTATACAAACCATTGACACAGCACAGAAGGATCGGAGTAGATAAGACCAAAAAGACAACATAACAACAAGCGGACCTAAACATTAAAAAAGAAATACAATTAAAATATTCTTGTGATACAGGAATTTGAAATATCGCACTAAAACATTAATTTGAATTAATGCAAAATGTTACTTGAAGATTGCAGATTTCACTTTGAATAAATGGTAGTTGACAACTCAATAAAAAATATGAATCACAACTAGACAATGAACTGATGTGTTTGTGCATGCCGTCATGTCTTAAGTATGCAGACTGGATGGGCGTGTTGGTCATTGTCCGAAGTCAATCCCCTAAAAGCAGTCAGCAAAAACCATACTTTGGCTATACTATAAAGGTAAAGACACAAACAACCCAACAGGAAAACAATACTTTCAGCCAAATTAATAACTTTACCAAACATAACTGTACTGTATATTAACTGGGTTCCATGACAGGCAGTTAAAATAGACAATTATCTACGTCATGTACTACATGTACATAGGGAGGCATCTTTCAGGGACATATCTTTTTTATTTTAGGAGCTACATTGGGCAGGTAGCATAGTGGTTAGAGAGCCAGTAACCGTAAGGTTGCTAGATCGAATCCCCGAACTGACAAGGTAAAAATCTGTCGTTCTGCCTCTGAACAAGGCAGTTAACCCACTGTTCCTAGGCTGTCATTGTAAATAAACATTTGCCCTTAACCGACTTGCCTAGTTAAATAAAATACAATTTGAGACACGGTGTGTCCATACTTGCGAACATTTGTATTTTACAAAGCTCTATATTCTTAAATGTAAGACATTTGAAATACATACATCAAAATACTGATGATAATAAAATAAAATTGTGGACTGAAATGATATGTTGGCCTCTGTTCACTTTAATACATGTACATAAAAAAGCTCAATATTGCAATTCAATACATCTAACAATGACATGGAGGATTTTGTGAAACTGGCATCTCACATATCAAAAACACTGATAATAAAATAAAATAGTGGTCTCTGTAAAATTACATGTTGGCATCTGTCCCCCCTTTATTAAAAGTAAATAAAAAAGCCGATATTGCAATACAATACATCTTGGTTTTTAAAGAGCTTACTGTGCAGTTTTTAGAGTCACAGGAAACAGTATGGGACAATAAACAAACTTGAATCATCACAACTGTAAGACATCTGTATATCAAGTGCTTTGTGACAGAAAAGCTCTTTAACATCAACCACATAAGGTCCCTCTGTTGTACACCCAACTCTATATGCATTAAAATGCTCATCAAGACATATTGTTTATAGGGCAAAAGTAACCAACAGTAACCTCTCATCTTTAACAACAACAAGGTGGATTTTCGGAAAAACTGGCATCTCACAATGGACTTTAAGACAAACAACTAAACCTGAACGATACATATTTCCATGGTGTTTGGCCCATTTAACATTTAAAACTGTGGTACCTGAAGAGTACCTCAAATGGTACCTGAAGAGTCTCAGCTTTCTTACAGCCCCAGTCCACCACATTTTAAGATAACATTTTACCTGGACCGATCAT
Source organism: Hucho hucho (assembly GCA_003317085.1). Classification (NCBI taxonomy): domain Eukaryota; kingdom Metazoa; phylum Chordata; class Actinopteri; order Salmoniformes; family Salmonidae; genus Hucho; species Hucho hucho. Next base: position 160,834 of record QNTS01002741.1, on the reverse strand, counting down.
GACTCTGTTGGTGTCAAATGTCTGCCAACTGTATGCTATTTGACTTTGCTGTTCTTTTGCCAATGTTTTAGTTACATTTTCAAAGCTTTTTAATTGTTTTTTAAAGAAACTATGCTTTGCTTCATAGCGCATGCACCAGCTATACAAAACTGGTCCAATTTTAAGCATACATGTGGGGTAATGCACCATAAAATTATTATTCGGTAGCAGCCTCTTTTTTGGAAACAATTGCTTGAATAACCTGTGGTAATCTGCGAATAAGTGTTTAAAAAATTTTTTTATACCCTTTGATATTATTGGAGAAAATACAATGTTTACTATCTGAAGCAAAAGCAACAGTAAATACCAGTGTAGATCATTTGGACAAACTAAGTCTCCAAAGATACAGTTGAAGTCGGAAGTTTACATAAACCTTAGCCAAATACATTTAAACTCAGTTTTTCACAATTCCTGACATTTAATTCCCTGTCTTAGGTCAGTTAGGATCACCACTTTATTTTAAGAATGTGAAATGTTAGATAATAGTAGAGAGAATTATTTATTTCAGCTTTTATTTCTTTCATCACATTCCCAGTGGGTCAGAAGTTTACATACACTCAATTAATATTTGGTAGCATTGCCTTTAAATTGTTTAAATTGCGTCAAATGTTTCGGGTAGCCTTCCACAAGCTTCCCACAATAAGTTGGGTGAATTTTGGCCCATTCCTCCTGACATAGCTGGAGTAACTGAGTCAGTTTTGTAAGGCCTCCTTGCTCGCACATGCTTTTTCAGTTCTGCCCACACATTTTCTATAGGATTGAGGTCAGGGCTTTGTGATGGCCACTCCAATACCTTGACTTTGATGTCCTTAAGCCATTTTGCCACAACTTTGGAAGTATGCTTGGTGTAATTGTCCATTTGGAAGACCCATTTGCGACCAAGCTTTAACTTCCTGACTGATGTCTTGAGATGTTGCTTCAATATATCCACATCATTTTCCTCCCTCATGATGCCATCTATTTTGTGAAGTGCACCAGTCCGTCCTGCAGCAAAGCACCCCCACAACATGATGCTGCCACCCCTGTGCTTCACGGTTGGGATGGTGTTCTTCGGCTTGCAAGCATCCCCATTTTTCCTCGAAACATAACGATGGTCATTATGGCCAAACAGTTATATTTTTGTTTCATCAGATCAGAGGACATTTCTCCAAAAAGTACGATCTTTGTCCCCATGTGCAGTTGCAAGATGTAGTCTGGCTTTTTTATGGCGGTTTTGGAGCAGTGGCTTCTTCCTTGCTGAGCGGCCTTTCAGGTTATGTCGATATAGGACTCGTTTTACTGTTGATATAGATACTTTTGTACCTGTTTCCTCCAGCATCTTCACAAGGTCCTTTGCTGTTGTTCTGGGATTGATTTGCACTTTTTGCACCAAAGTACGTTCATCTCTAGGAGACAGAACGCGTCTCCTTCCTGAGCGGTATGATGGCTGCGCGGTCCCATGGTGTTTATACTTGCGTACTATTGTTTGTACAGGTGAACGTGGTACCTTCAGGCGTTTGGAAATTGCTCCCAAGGATGAACCAGACGTGTGGAGGTCTACCATTTTTTTCTGAGGTCTTGGCAGATTTCTTTTGCTTTTCCCATGATGTCAAGCATGAAGGTAGGCCTTGAAATACCTCCACAGGTACACCTCCAATTGACTCAAATGATGTCAGTTAGCCTATCAGAAGCTTCTAAAGCCATGACATGTAAACTTCTGACCCTCTGGAACTGTGATACAGTGAATTATAAGTGAAATAATCTGTCTGTAAACAATTGTTGGAAAAATTACTAGTAGATGTCCTAACCGACTTGCCAAAACTATAGTTTGTTAACAAGACATTTGTGGAGTGGTTGAAAAACATGTTTTAATGACTCCAACCTGAGTGTATGAAAACTTCCGACTTCAACTGTAAGTGGTAGATTGCGAAGTAATCACCAGGACTGGATAGCATTTAACCCCAAGTCATAAGAGTCCTCTCCTAACTTCACTGCAGGAGGTTTGTTGTTTTGCTCCATGTAACCATAGTTAAAGCTCTTTATTCTCCTGTCTTTTTAATTTGATGTTGTGTACTTGTCTATCAAGTGCAGTATTAGCAGTTTCATTTCATATTGTGCCACTCCCTCCAAGATATCATGCATAATATCAACAGAGAAGTTTTCACATGTATTGAAGAACTGCAAGGAGTTTAGAATGCAAGAACGTTTAACACCCATCACAAAGGGAAGACTGGGATTTGTCTCCTTGTTCTGCATGAAGTGCTCGAATTCGCATAACCATCTTGGGTGAATCTTCATCAAATTCAGTCTCAAAGTCTTCTTTCTCAGCAAGACAAAAGCGGCAACAATATCTGGCACTGAATGATTCAACAAAACCAAATAAACAGTGAAGACCAAGGTTGTCACCTGTAACTTGGACAATAGTTCCATACACTGGTTGATCATACAATGGGACCATAATTCCATCCCTCTCAAGTACTTTAATATCCTTCACAACTGGATCAAGTATTTTAGAAAAGCCATATGTTTTAATGTCTTGGGCATGAAATAAAGCAACCAAATAAATATTACGCAGAAATTAGTTGAACTTTGGAGAAAGGTGAAATAGATTGCTCCTAATTTATGTATTCCCCGTTTTGATCCAAGAGGATTTTCAGTTTCAAAATCATCATAGAAAAGCTGTGTCTTGAATTGCTTCTGTTTTGAAAATAGAGCGTGGCTCTTGAACAGATCTCCATCACATAAGTCATAAAGTTGTCTTGAACTGGAATCAGTCTGCATCATCTCCTTTATATTAGGGTGTTTGTAAATAAACTGTAATGTTTTCAAAATTGGGATGTAAACAAATTTATCAGTAACAACAATTTGATCATAGCCTCCAGTAGTCCGATTGCGTTGTGTATCAAATCTTGTACCAAGAACGCATTCAACTGGGTCTACCCTTCCCCACTTTTCTGTAAAATACTGCCTTCTCTTACTTTCAGAATTTAATAGACCAACATTAATCAATTTTACACTCAATGTCACTTTTAATAGGCTCCTGTATAGACAGACACTTCTTCACAGATTCTTTAGCTTGAATGTGAATATCATCAACTATCTCTTCCATGGAAATTACCAAAGAGTTAATGAGTGTTTCACCTACACCTGCCACTTTAAGTTCAGCTATGGTTGCAGCGCAGCTGTCTACAAGACTCTTATTGACAAGGACTGAGTCAGATGGGAAGGCAAGTTGATGGCAAGTCATCAAACTGACTTACTGCTACATATTCAGCTGTAGAGGGGCCTTCACCATGATCAGAAAAAGGTTAATGTACTTTATAAAGATGCTTTCTGAACACAGAAAAAAGTGCCATAAACTTGTGAACAACCAGCCTGACCGCATTTAAGACGAAGTGTCTTTCCAGGACCGTGGACCAACTTCAAGTGTTTTATCAAGGAATTAGCATTTGCCTGGGGGCTTTTTCAGCAAAACACAACATTTTAGATTAATGATATGAAAAAGTTTGTGTGAAATGAAAAAGGTTATTTCCTATACTGCGTTTTAACCGTTTGCAACTTCAAAACTTTTAGTAACTCAATGCAGCATCCGAGCCCTCAACTCTGCAACCCTAGGATTAACCTTAGTGGTATCAACATCAATTTCATAAATAAATTGTGGTTTGCAAGAAGTTGTACACATTTACCAGATCCTGGTTGTACGAGATACCGAAGACAAAATCTGCTTTGAAAAGCTCATCAAAACTTGTGAATCACACTCCTCTGGGTCCCCACAGCAAGCAGATAGGGTTGAAGGCTTTCTATGATGCTCTCCAGATGCCCCTGGATGCTGGTCCCAGTCTGTGGCACAAGAACTTCATTAGTGTGCTATTAAAATGAGTCACGGTTCGCAAACAGTTTGTGAAAATGTAAATTACAGCTACACATGATCTTACCATGATTTGTCCTTAATCTTAAAAGTAGTTATTAGGATTAGGAATGGGGACAGAACAGTCAACTGTAACCTCACCTTGATAAACTTCACAATGTGGTCACTGGCGTGCCTGGCTGAGATTTTTCCTGGTCTCTTGATGTGTAAATCACAACTTCTGCTAAAAATTGTGTTAGGTGGTAAAGTATGTAATGAGTATATGACATATACCCATGTTCACTTGTCATTTGTGCAACCAAAATCTTGACCATATCGCGTCTTCTGCTATCTGTTAGGCTTTTTGTCAGAGCATACTCATTCACGATCCTCTCTCCTCCAGGTTTGTTCTTCAGAATGTCTTCAATCATCTAAGTTGGAGTAATTTAAAAAGGAACACACTAACACTTTTAAAACAGCAATGAAATTGAAGTATATTAAAACACACCATGATCACAACTTTCATTTATCTTCAAGTTTGGCATTTGTTTAAACTGGAAATTTGCAGTACTTACATGAGATAGCCGATTATCCTCAGCTGTCTTGTAGCAGGACTATAATGGTGTCATTGGAGTCCCCCTCATTGTCTCCACTGTATTTTGATAAGGAGCTTCTTGCAGAGGAGCTCAACAAATCTAGCAATCATGTTAAGATTTATCTGGTGTGATTAACACTTTAATTATAACACAATTTATTGGAAACATCCATTATTATGATTAGAGGACTTTTGTTAATGGCAAGCGGAATGCAAAAATGTAGCATTTTGAATTGATTAGGCCCACTACTGTTCTAAAAGGGGTGGGAGAGGTGAGCACAGAAACAAATATCATTTTTAAATATCCAAATGAGAAAAGAAATCAGCAGATATATCTGCTTGTCTCACATATTCAGAACATGTGTTAGGCTAGCCAGGACTGTATGGATGAATGTGAAGCTCTAAGCTAATAAGCAACTCACCATCAGTATTTGGGTCTTGGGGTAAACAAATCTCCAGCACACCAAGGTCTTGTTTCTTTAGAAGAAACTGAAACACCTCCACTTCAGTCTTCGATTCATCATACACTTTTAAGTCCAAGGTTGGAACGTCAAATTGATTGGCAACTGTGAAGACAAAATAAGATTGCACAACCTTATTGACTAAATATGTTGTGGATTTTTAAAGAGGTCATCTTTACGTGAACATCGTAACCCCAAAACTGACTTAGTGCTCCTTTCCACGTCAATTCCAATTATATGCAGTCTACAGCCTGTCTACTATTGCCACGTACTGAATTATTATAGCAGCAGTCTGAGTATTATAGCAATACACCACAGATAACTATCAACACTGAGATTGTAGCAGCATACAAATGTTAGTATCACTTATTCTTTAAAACCATTAATGACCGGCAAAGACAATGAGCGCAGCTACAGATGAGCATAATTAGACAACTCCTAAAACATAAACCAATCTTTGACTGATTTGTGATTTGGGGAGGCGCAAGTTTGCTTTGTATTCATCAGCAAGGAAATCGGCAATCAATTTGACAGTAAATATAAAGTAAGTATATTTAAAGTGTGTCAGTATAAGTATGTTGTTCCATAGCATATTGTGTGAAATTAGAAACTTTTCATTCACCACAATCCAAAAAGGATTTGAAGGTGAGTTTCCCCTCATAACAAATGTATTTCTGACAATCCCTGTACTTCACGCGTGCAGCCTGCATCCTTGATGACAAGAAAAAAAAGTTAATTTAAATTGCATTAACACAAATATTCAAGAATTACAAGAGAGCAGTGCTCTGTTTAGAGTAAAACACACATGTTGCATCGACCTGCCTGCCGCTAAATACTGTCTACTAACAGCTCTCTTTTCAGAGTAAAGCGCACGTATCTTACCGACCAAACAGCAGCTAAAAATTGTCTAGCTCTAAAGTTCAGAGTAAAATGCAGGTGTTGCACTGACCAAACTGCAGCTAAAAACCGTCAACTGGTAACAGCTCTAAAGTTCAGAGTAAAACGCACGTGTTGCACCGACCAAACTGCGCTAAAACTGTCCATCAGCTCTGTTCAGAGTAAAACGCACGTGTTGCACCGACCAAACTGCACTAAAACTGTCCATCAGCTCTGTTCAGAGTAAAACACACGTGTTGCACCGACCAAACTGCAGCTAAAAACTGTAATAGCTCTAAACTTGAGTGAAACACACATGTAGCACAGACCAACTGCCGCTAACTGTCTGCTAAGAGCTCGCTTTCAGAGTAAAACACATGTTGCACTGACTACCTGCTGGCAGTAGTCAGTAAAGTCCGCTAGCTACTGATAATAGCTAATACCGCTTTGTTGAAAATGTAAAACAGGTGATGCACCGATCCACCGGGCGTACATACTGTCCATAAACTTAATGTTACTGTAGCTAGCTAGCTAATTAGTTCTAGCTAGATGCTCACATTAGCATCTGACTATGCAAATCGTGCAGTAACAGTAAGCCTACACTACAATGCTAGCTAGCTGTAATATTGCTCAACAGTTTTAATTTGCACACAAAGTTAACCAATAACAGTGAACTTACCTGGAATTCTAATTAAGTTTAGAAATTAGGAAATTCTGTGGTTCTGTGAATGACTTCTGATGTTCGGCGGATCCTCGCTCTCGATCTGTCCACTCTTTCCATTCACGAGACACTTGGAAATGGACAATGGCGGCAACATCTAAATTTAACAAACATTAGTGGGCGTGGTCATGCTGTTTTACTCCAATAGAATTTAATCTGTATTTTTGCTCCCACTCTAGCGGCCACTTGTAATAATTACACTCTGAAATGATTTAATTTGACTACTTGAGAGTGAAATAATTTTAACTGGAAAAAACACTCCAGTTTTTACTGTGTACTTAAGTATCAAAGGTAAAAGTATACGGCACAATTTGTGAATTCGATTTTTTTATTGACGGATCCATACAATCAGGTGTAAAGCGGCTGAGCAGCAGGATAAAAAAAAAAATAGTATCAGCAACGTATAGCGTGTGTGTGAGGAGAGAGTCATTTGAATAAGAGGCACTGACTGGTCCGTCCAGACCACGCATGAACAAGGGAATCTGTATTCGGAGAGCCTGTTTCTGTGATGGAGAGTCTGTTTCTGTGATGGCCATAGCCTTTTCGTCGCAAAACTCCCTGATCTTCTCAAAAAGATACGTTTGTCTAGCTGTGTCCAGTCCAGGTCTCATCTATGGGAGGAAGGATGTCAGCATTGCGTAGCAGCTGAAACCTGGTCCCGACTGAGTGTGAACGCTCCTTGGCGACAACAACACCAGGCTCCAGAGCATCGAAGCTGTAAAACAGGAAATAACACAAAAAATGTAGAAGACATTACAACCTTGCACAACATCAATTCACCCCCCAAGTTTAGATAAGAAGAATAACCTCATACAATGCAATGAAAATGATATTCACCTGAAGTGCTGGTACTGCTTGATCTGTGGCAGCGGCCTGAAGTAGGGAGTCAGGTGTTGTTGCCAGCCATAGCTTTCCACCAGCACCGTACCATCCTCCAGTCCAACTAGCTGTAGGATGTTGACCCCTGTCACAGTGCTGTCCTTCACAACACCAGCAATCTCAGACAAAGTGTTCACTCTGGTCTTTCTGAAGCGCTGCTTGATGAGGCCGAAGCACAAGTTGGGGGCAAACTTGGTGTGGCCTGTGATCAGGAAGGTCCAGACTGTGGTGGAGCTTGTGCATAGTCCATCAGGCACAATACCAGAGCAGAAACTTGTTCTTGTTTTGGCCACTGCAGTTATTACAATTCAGGTCCACACGTGTTTCCCCAACTCCATAGTTGGTAAAGAAATGGTGCATGTAGTTGATGACAGCACTGCTGCCTTTGCTGGATGACATGCCTTCATCAATCAAGTAGTTGCCTTGTTGTGGTATTCCTTCACAGCAGACACCAAACAAGACACACTTGCGAGGAGTTAAAAAGTAGATGGGACCTGGCTGCATAGTGTCAGAAGGATAGTGCACCTGCAAACAACAAAATAACATTAAGATAAGTTAATGAATATAAAATGTAACATAAAACTTAATAACATTTTTTAATGCATCCTTATCAGGTAAGTTTCACTTACCTACAAGTGTGCAGAGCAGCAACACTGCATACAGAAACATCATCTTGGAAACTGGAAGTTAAAATGATTACACACCGCCCGACTACACGTACCTCTGGAAAATACAGAAATAATGTGAGATCAATAAAAGTAGTGCCAAGTCCTCATGCTTCAGGTGTAACCTGTGCTTGCATGGGCCAGCTCTCTTTTTTGATGGAAGGCATTAGACCATTGTCCTTGTATGACTGGTGGAGGAGAGTCAGGTGTGTTCTACTGATGCTGAAAGCAGGGTTCCCACACCTTCTTAAACATGAAAATCAAGGACTTTTCAAGGACTTTCCAGGCCCAATTCCCTCAAATTCAAGGACCCAACATGGCATAGTTTGAGACGCGGATCAAGGTTAATTACTGTTACAACACTGATCATTTTTATAATGAGAACTAGCAGGCTTTACAGAAGCTCACAGGCAACAATTCAAAAGAGGGAGAGGCTTGAATGTGTGAACACTTCTCAATTGCGCTGTGTTACAGTGATGTCAGACTACTGTACGTGGTCTCTTGCCTTCTCTAACACAGCACAGCAAAACAATATATTTTGTAAGTTGAGCGACAGAGACATTGACTTATTTGCGAGTTGAAGAGCTAAGTAACTCCTCGTTTATTCCATTAGCACCAGCTTAACAACACAAAACATGTGCTCTTTTCCATTAGCACCCTTTCTCAGGCTATTGGACTTGGCGATAAGAGTGAGCTGTGCTCTCTGCTTTGAGTGCAAATTTGTCTGCTGTGGTCTCGAGAGCATTTATGTCATCTGTCAGTCTTCTTTTCTTAACTTTAAGTTAATCTATTTCATCTATAAGGTCTTTTCTCTTTCTGTTTTTTTGCTCATCCATTCTTCTCTGTCTCTGTTCTTCTTGATGTGTCACATATCTCTGCCTTGCAGATGCCATTGACATCAGCGGCGGTCTGTCAATGCGCACATTATGAATGCCACCCACAGCTCTTATGTGGTCAACTATACATCTCTGTGCTACGTATGAATCTTCCTTCAAGTTCTCCACTTCAATCTGCCGATTGATGGAGAATCCACGCTCTACTGAGGCTTGCCCGTGTGACAGTAAGAGGAGTTGACGGCAAAGTCTCCATAGATTTCTGAGCTCTTTGTCCTTTGACATATACTCATGTATAAATGTGTCGGGCCTGGACAATGTCATCAATAAAATGTGAGTATTGTCGAATGATGTCATCACAATATTGTTCCTTCACCCGATGACTATTTACATGGTAGGTCAGGGCCTTCTTCAATTTAGCTGTACAAAGCATATTTCCATTTGTGCCTGCCATTTCCCTTGGATCCAAGAAAGAAATATGTGAGACCAGAGAGTACTTCAACGTGTGCTCCCTCTCCGGCCTCTAGCCCACCAGGCTGCTTGTTAAGGCGCATACCTGTCACCATCGTTACGCGCACCTGTGCGTCATCAGACTAACCTGGACTCCATCACTTCCCTGATGACCTTCCCTATATACAGTGAGGGAAAAAAGTATTTGATTCCCTGCTGATTTGGTATGTTGGCCCACTGACAAAGAAATGATCAGACTATAATTTTAATGGTAGGTTTATTTGAACAGTGAGAGACAGAATAACAGCAAAAACATCCAGAAAAATGCATGTCAAAAATGTTATAAATTGATTTGCATTTTATTGAGGGAAATAAGTATTTGACCCCTCTGCAAAACATGACTTAGTACTTGGTGGCAAAACCCTTGTTGGCAATCACAGAGGTCAGACGTTTCTTGTAGTTGGCCACCAGGATTGCACATATCTCAGAAGGGATTTTGTCCCACTCCTCTTTGCAGATCTTCTCCAAGTCATTAAGGTTTCGAGGCTGACGTTTGGCAACTCGAACCTTCAGCTCCCTCCACAGATTTTCTATGGGATTAAGGTCTGGAGACTGGCTAGGCCACTCCAGGACCTTAATGTGCTTCTTCTTGAGGCACTCCTTTGTTGCCTCGGCCGTGTGTTTTGGGTCATTGTCATGCTGGAATACCCATCCACGACCCATTTTCAATGCCCTGGCTGAGGGAAGGAGGTTCTCACCCAAGATTTGACGGTACATGGCCCCGTCCATTTGATGCGGTGAAGTTGTCCTGTCCCCTTAGCAGAAAAACACCCCCAAAGCATAATGTTTCCACCTCCATGTTTGACGGTGGGGATGGTGTTCTTGGGGTCATAGGCAGCATTCCTCCTCCTCCAAACATGGCGAGTTGAGTTGATGCCAAAAGCTCCATTTTGGTCTCATCTGACCACAACACTTTCACCCAGTTGTCCTCTGAATCATTCAGATGTTCATTGGCAAACTTCAGACGGGCATGTATATGTGCTTTCTTGAGCAGGGGGACCTTGCGGGCCGAGGGAGATTGACAGTTCTTTTGTGTTTCTTCCATTTGCGAATAATCGCACCAACTGTTGTCACCTTCTCACCAAGCTGCTTGGCAATGGTCTTGTAGCCCATTCCAGCCTTGTGTAGGTCTACAATCTTGTCCCTGACATCCTTGGAGAGCTCTTTGGTCTTGGCCATGGTGGAGAGTTTGGAATCTGATTGATTGATTGCTTCTGTGGACAGGTGTCTTTTATACAGGTAACAAGCTGAGATTAGGAGCACTCCCTTTAAGAGTGTGCTTCTATTCTCAGCTCGTTACCTGTATAAAAGACACCTGGGAGCCAGAAATCTTTCTGATTGAGAGGGGGTCAAATACTTATTTCCCTCATTAAAATGCAAATCAATTTATAACATTTTTCACAATGCGTTTTTCTGGATTTGTTTGTTGTTATTCTGTCTCTCACTGTTCAAATAAACCTACCATTAAAATTAGAGACTGATAATTTCTTTGTCAGTGGGCAAACGTACAAAATCAGCAGGGGATCAAATACTTTTTTCCCTCACTGTATGTCACTCCCTTTGGTTCCTTCCCCAGGCGTTATTGTTTCTGTTTTCTGTCTGTGCGTTGTTCGTGTTTCTTGTTTTGTTCATTTGTTTATGAAATTATCCACTCCCTGAACTTGCTTCCCGACTCCCAGCGCACTCCTTACAGAATAACGCCTCACCAAAGGGAAGCATCAGGGGGTGTTTTAAATTTTTTTGTTTTGGAGGTGATGTCAGATCCGGGTGTCCGAACCGGAGCTACCTGGGAGGCCTCAGCCGGTTTGTTGGCTTACCCTGCCTCAGCTGGCTCGACGGGTGTCCATACCTCAGCGGGAGCCGTAGACGCCGAGGGGGTACTGTCATGTGTGCTCCCTCTTCGGCCTCTAGGTCACCAGGCTGCTCGTTATGGCGCACACCTGTCACCATCATTACGTGCACCTGTGCGTCAGCTGGACTGAATCACTTCCCTGATTACCTTCCCTATATACAGTTGAAGTCGGAAGTTTACATACACTTAAGTTGGAGTCATTAAAACTCGTTTTTCAACCACTCCACAAATTTCTTGTTATCAAACTGTAGTTTTGGCAAGTCGGTTAGGACATCTACAGTATGCATGACAAGTACTTTTTCCAACAATTGTTTACAGACAGATTATTTCACTTATAATTCACTGTATCACAATTCCAGTGGGTCAGATGTTTACATACACTAAGTTGACTGTGCATTTAAACAGCTTGGAAAATTCCAGAAAATTATGTCATGGCTTTAGAAGCTTCTGATAGGCTAATTGACATCATTTGAGTCAATTGGAGGTGTACCTGTGAATGCATTTCAAGGCCTACCTTCAAAGTCAGTACCTCTTTGCTTGACATCATGGGAAAATCAAAAGAAATCAGCCAAGACCTCAGAAAAAAAATGGTAGACCTCCACAAGTCTGGTTCATCCTTGGGAGCAACTTCCAAACGCATGAAGGTACCACATTCATCTGTACAAACAATAGTAAGCAAGTATAAACACCATGGGACCACGCAGCCGTCATACCGCTCAGGAAGGAGATGCGTTCTGTCTCCTAGAGATGAACGTACTTTGGTGCGAAAAGTGTAAATCAATCACAGAACAACAGCAAAGGACATTGTGAAGATGCTGGAGGAAACAGGAACAAAAGTATCTAAATCCACAGTAAAACGAGTCCTATACCGACATAACCTGAAAGGCCACTCAGCAAGGAAGAAGCCACTGCTCCAAAACCGCCATAGAAAAGCCAGACTACGGTTTGCAATTGCACATGTGTCATGCCCTGGCCATAGAGAGCCCTCTGGGTTTCTCTATGGGGTGTTAGGCCAGGGCGTGACTAGGGTTTTCTATGGGACTCTATGTTGTTTTTTTGTGTTGGTTCCCAATTAGAGGCAGCTGTATGTTTGTTCCCTTCCCCACCTGCCTGGTGGGTTATTGCTTATTGTCATTGTTGTGTGGTGTGTGCTGTGTTGCGCTTCACACATTTCTTGAGATCGTTGTTTCTTGTATTTGTAAGTTTCACTTCTTGATTAAAACATGTGGAACTACACCCGCGCTGCGCTTTGGTCCAATCCTTCCAGCGATCATGACAACATGGGGACAAAGATCGTACTTTTTGGAGAAATGTCCTCTGGTCTGATGAAACAAGAAAGAACTGTTTGGCCATAATGACCAACATTATGTTTGGAGGAAAAAGGGGGAGGCTTGCAAGCCGAAGAACACCATCCCAACCGTGAAGCAGCATCATGTTGTGGGGGTGCTTTGCTGCAGGAGGGACTGGTGCACTTCACAAAATAGATGGCATCATGAGGGAGGAAAATTATGTGGATATATTGAAGCAAATTCTCAAGACATCAGTCAGGAAGTTAAAGCTTGGTCACAAATGGCTCTTCCAAATGGACAATGACCCCAAGCATACTTCTAAAGTTGTGGCAAAATGGCTTAAGGACAACAAAGTCAAGGTATTGGAGTGGCCATCACAAAGCCCTGACCTCGGTCCCATAGAAAATATGTTGGCAGAACTGAAAAAGCATGTGCGAGCAAGGAGGCCTACAAACCTGACTCCGTTACAGCAGCTCTGTCAGGAGGAATGTGCCAAAATTCACCCAACTTATTGTGGGAAGCTTGTGGAAGGCTACCCAAAACGTTTGACCCAAGTTAAACAATTTAAACAAAACAAGAGTATATAAATTCTAGCACTTTCAATGACCCATGTCTATTCATGTCTATTTTCAAAAACTTTCAAGGCCTTGATTTTTTTTTCTCAAATTCACAAACTTTCAAGGATTTCAAGGTCCCGTGGGAACACTGTGACAGAGAAATTCCAGATACAAATATTTTGGCATTATTATATACCAAATACTAATTGAGTGTATGTAAACTTCTGACCCACTGGGAATGTGATGAAAGAAATAAAAGCTGAAATATAATCTCTCTCTCTACTATTATTCTGACATTTCACATTCTTAAAATAGTGGTGATCCTAACTTACCTAAAACAGGGGATTTTTACAAGGATTAATTGTCAGGAATTGTGAAAAACTGAGTTTAAATGTATTTGGCTAAGGTGTATGTAAACTTCCGACTTCAACTGTATGTCACTCCCTTTGGTTACTTCCCCAGGCGTTATTGTTTCTGTTTCCTGTCTGTGCGTTGTTCATGTTTCTTGTTTTGTTTATTAAATTATGCACTCCCTGAACTTGCTTCCCGACTCCCAGCGCACTTGTTACAAATGGAGATTTCTCAATGAGTTTGTTAACAGTTGTGAGCATACACTTCTTGCATGCGATTTTGAAGTCCATGAATGTTTACTGTCCAATTTTCTTCCCTGCGGACAAGTCTCTCACAATTCTTTGAGTAACAAAGCCCAAGTCGACCTGTGAGGAGTCGATGTGATTGGATGACTGGCTAAACTAGACGTCAATACGTTTTTGAGGGGTCTTCGCTTCTTTCATGAGGTCTGGCTTAATGAATCTGCTCATTAAGCTCTTCAGCAACTTGAACAAGTCTGTAGAGAGAAATGGCACCATGGGCTTATCGGTCTGGTAGCGTGTGAGGAATGGTGTCACTTCTTTGCTCTCTGACAAGATGAAATTCAGTTTTGCTGTCATAAGAGGGTCCTTTAGACCTCTCTTCTCTACAGCCTTCACATATGTTGCGATATGGGATAAAAACTCTAAAGCTATTTTAAGCACGGGCGAAGTTTTCAACCCATTTTCAAAGTGGCATTGGGGGATATGAAGATACAGTGATTTTAAAGTAGTCCTCCCTGCGGGCTGGAGTATCCTTCAGAAGTTGGTACATAGCATGCAGTACACTGTCGACTTTCCACTCTGTTTCTTCCACTCCATGTACAATATGGAGACCGCAACTGCCAATGTTTATAAGGTGTACATCAATATCTAGGAGGGACTTCTCAACCTTTGAGTAAAATGACCAATTTACATGGAGATCTGAACCATGTTTTTCTTTGGTAGATCTTTGGTGCTCTTCTCATAGACCGCTTTATGGTCCAACGCAGTCGCATGTCTCATAAATGTAGAATCATAAAATCTCGTCACAACTTTGTCCTCATTCCAAAAACGGACGTGAAAGTCACACTGCTTTGACTGTGTTTTTCTGCTGAGGCTCTCATCAAAGAGAAGTACATAGTCCTCCTCCCCAGCAGACAGTTTTTTAGACAACAAGTGCTTGAAATGAGGAGCCAAGCCGTGTGTGCACATAGCTGGACTTTGTTGCCCCGCATGCGAAGATCTTGGCTATTGCACTGTCTGGGAACATCGCTGAGAACAACACACCTAAAAAAAGAGACATTTATTTATGTTTCTAGCCTGTGTGTGAACGTGTGTGTGTGTCACAGAGAGAGAATATGAAAACAAACATAACATGTTCCTAAAAATAATGTTACAGGTGACAGTTTATAAACCATGCCACTCACCCATGCTTTCACTAGAGTGGAAAGAGTAGTGAGACTCCATCATATTCAGACACCACAATGTCTCAGCCCGCAATGTGTCCTCTTTAGGAACGCCAGGTATGACGGACTGTCTTGAGGAGATGGTGAATGTGGTAGTAGTTGTAGAAGATTGTCTAGGTGGTGATGTAGATGACGATGACTTTTCCACATAGTTCAATAGAGTGGGAGCTGTAAGAAAATAAGTGTCCAAGTCTGATGAATGACTAGCTATCTGGCTAACGTTAGCTAGCATTAGTCATGAAACGTTGTCACTAACAACTCTAGTGAACGTCCTTTAACTTATTTCATTTGCTTTATATGTTCACTGTCCAGCTCTGCTTGCCGCAAGTTGGCTAACGTAACGTTAACAATTTAGCTAACTTTAGCTAGATAGCACTATATTGACAGGTGTGACTCTGTGGGAGAACTGACTGAGACATCTAGATAACGTTAGCTAACAACAACATAGCAAACATTAATTTGACCGAATAATTCTGTAATGTTAAAGTTAATTTACCCAACCACAAAGAGACGGAATAATCTAGCTAACTAATTAACGTTAGTAACTAACTAAGTATGGTTGTTGTATTCCTTTCTACATGTTACCAGGGGTAGGCCTACCTGCTTTTAACTTGCGGAATGCCGTCCTGTGTGATGCTCCAGCAGCATGACTCGTCACAGCTGCTTCGCCCATGGCGTGAACTTTTATTGATTTGCTGCAGGCTCTGCATCGGGCCATATAGATGTCCCGCGGATCTTTAACAAGCCAGTCTTTGTAAATGTCTTCGGAGAGCCACAAGTCCTGGAATTGGCATTAGCTTACTCACTTGCTTGCTGCTGTTTAACCTGCATCATTCGACATCAATCACTCATATACACACGTGACCGTCACACTTTCTCGCGGCAGGTTGCGCGTGAAACAAGGACGCACCGACAACGGGAGACACACATGCAGACATCGGAACGTAGCCTATTACTGACATTAAGTTAAAAAAAAATATCTAAAGAACTTTAATTTCTATTCTTGCACAAAATATATAAATTCTAGCACTTTCAATGACCCATGTCTATTCATGTCTATTTTCAAAAACTTTCAAGGCCTTGATTTTTTTTTCTCAAATTCACAAACTTTCAAGGATTTCAAGGTCCCGTGGGAACACTGTGACAGAGAAATTCCAGATACAAATATTTTGGCATTATTATATAATAGATAGCCGTAATCACAGTCAGACACACCTGGCTAACTTGATGGGTCATGTAATCATCTGGCTAAGTCTTTTGTTTAGACATGCTAGCTAAACAATGAACCGTAATCCTACTCTATAGAGTACTAGCAATACAAACCGATTGTCATAGGGATCTAAAGTTAACCAAATAGGTTCAATGTTAGCTATTTAGCTATCTAACATTAGGCTATAACTAGCAATGCAAAATGACATTCTGAGATAACATTACTACACACTGATCATAAACATAATGTTAGCTAGCGAGCCAGCCATCTAACGTCAGCTAGCTAGCTAGCTAGCTAACAGTAAGTTTTAACTTGCAATGAAAACAACTTTCTGACAAAATTAGAAACGTATAATATCTGAAACTGTAGCTAAACTCTTACCCGTATACATCGGTGAATGCTTCACGGCAGACTGCAACACATTTAATTAAATAAGACGTCCTGTGTCGTTCCCGTTGTTGTGTCAAGTCACTCTGGATCACAATGACCATTTGCAATGCCATAAGAATCATCTTAAGCTTTAACGCCCACCCAAACTCTCACCATTTTACTCACCCTAGCACAGCTGGTTAGGCTGTTTTCATGTTATTCAGAGTGTTGGTGTCACGGATCACCCCAGTACTGCTGCTCATTTCGTTCACCAGCCCTGGAGGTCTACGTCACCAGCCTTCTAGGCGTCAGTGAACTGGATTCATTACCACCAATCCCGGACTGTCTTGTCTCATTACGCACACCCCCTGATTAGTATGTTATATATGTGCCCTCTGTTCCCCATTGGTTATTGTTGGTCCTGTGAGTACCTGTGCTGCTGTATCGGCTTTCATGCTACGTGTATTTGTGCACTTGTTTTACGGGTCTCGTCCCGTGTATTATTTAAAGGTTTACACCTCGCTCTTTTGTTTGGGTGGAGAAAATAAAACCCTTTATTACGTATTCCTGCGCCTGTCTCCAATCATTAGACAATGTGACAGATGGTGACTGTAACTGTGCTCCTGGCAACAATTTAATTACACTTCTTTTCCCACGTTTACATGACACCGGCCATATTCAACCGGTGTTGAGCGGTCGTAAATTCATCAGTTATTCTGCGCTCTGGCACACTCAGACGAGAGTGCTCTGAAACAGTTGTTGCAGTGACGTTCTATGGATACTTGCATAGTTGAGTCTTTTCTTAAATTTTACTACGCGATACATTTCAATAAAAGCAGTGTTAGACAGGATTACCTACACAAACTGACCAGCTCAAATAGACAGAAGCGTGCTATGTGGCAGACCAATCCAAACTCAACTCTCCGCATGTCCAGCCCACTCATTATCTCAGCCAATCAATGGTAGCAGGAAGGTTGCTGACTTTTTCTGCGGCTTAACCAATTAGGCTCGTTATGTAACTATTTTATTCGTATTTACAGATGGCATACAAGTATGTTATTAAGGCACATGAAAGTTTACATGTTCGAGAAGGCATTTCTGCCCCAAAAACTATTTTGATTAAAAAATAAAGTTTACGTTCCAACGGCTCTCCTGTGAAGTAGTGACCTGCGACATACGCCTAGTTTACTGAAACGGGTCACATATGGTGTGCGGACTGTAGCGCAGTGGATGTTGCGACACATTGTTCACCAGTCTTGGAATACATGATGGTCAAATGCCGACCATTCTACCTCCCGAGAGAGTTTTCATCTGTTATCTAGATGGCTGTATATATTCCACCTCAGGACAATAAAAACAACACGCTGGCACTTAAACGATACGAGTCTATAAATGAGCAGGAAACCATTGTTAGGTTCTAAATAAACGGAGTAAAAAACTCACAGACTACTAGTAAAGCTCAAACGAAGTTTATTCGGCCACTGGGTCACACAGCTGCATAAGACACTGACATATTTACACAAGCACTGGTATTTAACTACTTAGGGAGTAGCAGCGCGCTAGCGGGCCACTCCCGACACTACCCGGTGAAATGTAAGGCGCCAAATTCAAAATCCAAAAGTTGAATTATTAAACATTCATCAATATACAAGTGTTACATAGTCATCAAAAGCTCTGCTTCTTGGCAATATCACAGCGTTGTCAGATTTCAAAAAGGCTTTACGGCGAAAGCACAACATTTGATTGTTTGAGGACAGCACCCCACATATTTTCCACATTAGCATAAATTCATATCCAGCGCGAGTCACACAAAACCCATATAAGAGCTAAAAAATATCACTTACCTTTCGAAGAACTTCTGCTGAGGGCTTCTCAAGTGTCCAACGAAGACATCCAATGGTTCTTTTGTTAGAAAAAGTCATTTATTATATCCATAAATCTCCGTTTGGTTGGCGCGTTATGATCAGAAAATCCACCGTTGAGTCGGCCAATGAACCATGAAGAGAACACGTTCAAATTATACCCATAAACTTTCTACAAACAAATCAAACATCATTTTTAATGTATCCTTAGGTATCCTTTTATGTATATTTACTGTAATATCTCAACCGGACGATAACGTGAACAATAGGAAAGGAAAATAAAGTGGTGCGCGCTCATAATCTCGCGCCCGTCAAACGTTGTAAACAAAAGTGGTGAGCTAGACCTTCCAGACTTTGTATAAAGACTGTTGACATCTAGTGGAAGCCATAGGTACTGCAGTCTCAGTCCTACATAACATTGTATGCAATAGGCAGCTTGGAGAAAAAACTGCAAATCTGGATGGATTCTCCTCTGGTTTTTGCCTGCTATATCAGTTCTGTTATACTCACAGACATTATCTTAACGGTTTTAGAAACATCAGAGTGTTTCCTATCCAAAAGTACTAATTATGTGCATATCCTATTTTCTGGGCCTGAGTGGCAGGCATTTTACTTTGTGCATGCCAGACTCTCCAAAACCGTCACCTCTGCTGCCGCTCCCTAAGAAGTTAAACCTTCCTCCTATACTGAGTCCCCTCCTTACACATCTGGACAGCCAATACATCTATGTTGCTAGACAGAACTTTAGTGATGCCTGTTCTTTCTCACTTCATCAGACCTGACCTCGGCCAAAATTCCTCACTAATCCACAGCTATCCACCCTTATCAGTGACCGCAACCATGTGATTGCCTTTCCCTTAATCAGTAACATTCCAAGCCCCTGGCTCATATCTGACCTTAATTTACCCCACCATATACATTCCTCCTAGAGATAACTGTTCACTTCTGGTGTAGCAAGTATTTCAAATTACAACCCAACAAATGAAATGACTGTGGACCTCCTTTCCATAGGATACCTGATGTCTAACCATAACATGTAAAAGTTCTGCAGTCCACTCTCTCCCTTAGTGACTTGATTAAGGATATTTCAAGTTTATAAGTCAGAACCCATCACCATGCACCTGCTGACTGGAATATGTTCCCGGGACTCCGCCGATAGCGTCGACAAGCTAACCACCTCTGTCACCGGCTTCATTAGGAAATCATCCCCACAGGGAATGTTCGCTGCTTCCCAATCAAAAGCCCTGGATTAAAAGAGGTTATCGCTAGACTAAAGGACAGCACTAGCTACCGCACACAGGGCTATCGCAGCCAACCCGAGGATATGGCTGAGGACACGAACAAGTAGAAGAAGTCCCGCTACGACCTCCGCAGAGCCATCAAACAAGAAAAACGACAATATAGGAACAAGGTGGAATCCTATTACACAGCCGCCGATGCATGTGACAGGGGCTACAGTCCATAACGAATTACAAAGGATGACCCAGACGGGACCTGCCCAACAATGCCTCTCTACCAGACGAACTCAATGCATTTTATGCACGCTTCGACAAAAACACTGAGCCGTGCACAAGGGTCCCCACTGACCCAGGGGACTGGGTGATCTCGCTCTCCAAGGCCGACGTAGGGTTGTTAAAAATCAGGCTGGTTATGGCACACATCAACTCCACCATCCCAGACACCGTAGACACACTCAAATTTGCATACCGCCCCAAAAGATCCATAAATGACGCAATCTCAATTGCACTCCACAATGCCGTCACCCCCGAAATAAGAGGAATACCTATATGAGAATGCTGTTCATTGGCTACTGCTCAGCGTTCAACATCATAGTCCCCTCCAAGCTCCTCTCCGACCCTGGGACTGAACTAGGGTTGTTATGATACCAGTATCGCGATACTACAATACCTGATTTTCCATGGCAAATAGGTAAACACAAAGCTGACTAAACAGTTAAAAAACCTGCTGTATGTAAAATATTGTGTGCTATAAGCTTGGAAAAGTCTGCTTGTTTCCAACATTAGGACTGTTTTGCTAAGGAAATTAAGTCCACTTCATGTTTCGTGTCCTTGCCACGATACTGGTATCGTGACAACCCTGGACTGAACACCTCCCTCTGCAACTGAACCCTGGACTTCCTAACGGGCCGACCCCAGGTGCTGAGGGTAGGCAACATTACCTCCACCACGCTGACCCTCAACACGGGGTGCTTAGTCCCCTCCTTGACTCCCTGTTCACCCACAACTGCGTGGCCACGTACAACTCCACTACCATCATCAAGTTTGACGACACGACGGTGGTAGGCCTGATCACCGGCGACGATGAGACAGCCTACAGGGAGGAGGTCAGTGACCTGGCGGTGTGGTGACAGGACAACAACCTCTTCCTCAACGTCAGTAAGACTAAGGATTTGATCCTGGACTACAGAAAACGGGGGGCCAAGCACGCCCCCATCCACATCGATGGGGCTGCAGTGTAGTGGGTCGAGAGCTTCAAGCTTCTCTTTGTCAAAATTACTAAGGACTTAAAATGGCCCACACACACGCAAACAGACGTGAAGAAGGCACGACAGCGCCTCTTTCCCCCTCAGGAGGTTGAAAAGATGTGGCATTAGCCCTCAAATGTAGCTGCACCATTGAGAAAGTCTTGACTGTCTGCATTGCTGCTTGGTATGGCAACTGCACCGCTCTCGATTGCATGGCGCGAGAGGGTAGTGCAGGCAGCCCAGTACATCACTGGGGCTGAGCTCCCTGCCATCCAGGACCTCTATATCAGGCGTTGTGAAAGGAAGGCTCTGAAAATTGTTAAAAGACTCCTGCCACCCACTGTTCTCTCTACTTCCGCATGGCAAGCGGTACCGGAGCATGAAGTCTGACACCAACAGGCTCCTGAACAGCTTCTGTCACCAAGCCATACAGTGGATCCTCCTTTAAAAGTTGCGAGCTTACACCCCGGGACTTAGAGGTACCCAGCGTCACAGCTTCATTGCTCCAGACCACCACAAGGTGGAGTTAGAGCACTCATTATGCATTTGGGTCCCAAGGTTTTTATATGACCAATCATATCGAGTTGTTCCAATGACGAATTTGACGCGAGCCACCCATCCCTGGTGACTTTCTTCAGCAAAGATGGCTGACAAAACATTACGGGGGAAGCAAATGTAAGTAGTTATAACGTCATAACGAGTCAAGCAAAACATTTACAATTGAGAGGAATATGTTAGTTAATGTAGCGACAAACGATTGTGCATATTATTTTGTCATAATGTTAGTTAAAATTTAGCTAGTTTTTTTCCGGTCATATCCAATACCAGGTGTATCAATTAATGATGCTGTGTATGCATGTATCTTTACAATTATATACTTCAACAGTGTTTACCACTCCTGCTCCTGGGACATCAATGATTTCACATTGTAACTGTGCAAGAGACTAGAAACATGATTTAAATAAAGTATATACAGAATAAAAAACAGTACAACCTGCCAGCACGCCCACAAGCGTGCTGAATGACACGTGGAAGAGAGCGAGGAACGAGATGGGAGTAACAATCTGGTCTATTTGCTCTGAGACCGGTATAATGATGTAATGAAACAAGTAGGGAGCAGGTTTCAAACCCTCAACATTCTAGCCTGAAGTCCAGCACGCTATCGACTGTGCCCAAATGTATTAATTGGGGTTGGGGCCGATTGTGGCAAAAAAACAAAAACACAATTGGAATCTTTAACATGTGGAAAGGGGAAAAAATCACTAACATTGAGTGGCTGCTGAAAACATACTGACTTAAATCGCTAGCCACTTTAAATAATTGAAAATTGGATGTAACAAATGTATCACTAGCCACTTTAAAACATTTTTTATATAATGTTTACATATCCGACATTACTCATCTCATATGTATACACTGTACTCTATACCATGTACTGAATCTTGCCTATGCCGTCCGGGCATCGACTCAAATCTCTAGCCACTTTAATAATTAAAAAGTGGATGTAATAAATGTATCACTGGCCACTTTAAATGATGCCACTTAAATAATGTTTACATATCCTACATTACTCATCTCATATGTATATATTGTACTCTATACCATCTACTGCATCTTGCCTATGCCGGTCAGCCACCGCTCATCCATATATTTATATGTACATACTTGTATTCATTCCTTTTCACTTGTGTGTATAAGGTAGTTGTTGTGAAATTGTTAGATTACTTGTTAGATACTACTGCATAGTCGGAACTAGAAGCACAAGCATTTCGCTACACTCGCATTAACATCTGCTAACCATGTGTATGTGACAAATACAATTTGATTTGATTTGATTATCAAATGCTTCTCAAAGATGCCCTCTGGTGGTCAAACTAGCAATAACTTGCAGTAACAGAAAAAAATGGCTGACAATTAAATGACGTGCCACAGAATGCTGCGGTAGCACGCAAGGTGTGCTGCAGTATGACGCAACTTTTAAAGGAGGAACCACTGTAAGACGGATAAATAGCGAACAAAATAGCTACACAGACTGAATGCACAGGGCCCTACACAATCACACACACACTCACTCCCATCATCTGCTGACTCACACATAATATGCACATACATTTATACTGACTCTACACACATGCACACCCACTCACATACAAGCTGCTGCTACTCTGTTTCTTATATCCTGTTGTCTTACCCCTATAAATATCTACCTGTACCACTCCAGTATCCCTGCACATTGTAAATATGGTATTGACCCTCTATATAGTATGGTTACTTACTTATTGTACTCTTCATAATTATTATTTATTTTTTCTAGTATTACATTGTTATTGATTATTGCGTTGTTGGGTTTTGAGTTTGCAAAAAAGGCAATTCACTGTATTTGTGCATGTGACATTAAAAACTTGCATATTGTAAATATTATATTGGCACTGACCGTGGAACTGCCCCTTTATATAGCTTACCTACTTTCTCGTGTTCATGTTTCTATTTCTTGTGTGTTTTTGTTCTACTTTTTACTTATTTTTTTAGTAATACTAAATTGTTGGGAAAGAGCAATCAAGAAAGGCATTTCATTGTACTAGTGCACGTGACAAAAACTTGAAACTTGGCATGCAGCCTAATGTGTAAGTAAATGCTGTGTTCTACAGTGTACTTTTACTGTCTGTAAACGAGTGTAAAAATGGTTTTGAAATTTACCTCTAACCCAGTGATTCGCAGACCTCTCCTGGGGTACCCCAGCCAGTCCACTTATTTGATGTATTCCAGAACTAACTAGCACAGCTGATGCCAATGTCACCTAATCATCAAGCCCCTCATTAGCTAAATCAGCACTGCTAGTTCTGGAATACATAAAATACGTGGACTGGCTCGAGGTACTCAAAGAAAGACGTTGACTTCACTACTTGATCTATTCAAAAAATACACTACGTTTGGGGGAAGCCTCAACTAGATAGTCATAGCTAGCTATTGCAAAAAAGAGGAAATAAATCAATAAAACCTGTCTCCTATAAACGAATGACTTGCATAACAACCCTGAATGTTCCAGCAGAGGTAGGCTAGTGAATCTGTGTGGCATGTGGTGAGAAGATATGACCGTTTGATGTTCTTTCCCCTCAGGAAAGTGATCACATTACATTATAAAACTCACTTTGTAAAAGTTGCTGATTTGAGGCCTGTAAAGATGCTTCCTGCTGCTCCAGAAGCCAACAGAGTTCTGAAGCAAAACAAGTGGAGGTGAGCTTACTGGAGGCAGTGGCAGTTCTAGCTTGTATGGCTCCCTGGGTGAACCCCCCCTGCCAAAAAATACAAATAAATCATTCTGCACTAACTGTAATTTTTATTCAGACATTTGGAACAACACAAATAAATAATCATAATATTTAAAACTATATAAATATAAAAATATATACAAAAATAAGACTCATGAATATCAAAAAGAAGTAACAAAGACAAACAAATTTGTCAACCAAGAGTCAAGACTGAACCAATTCACCTTGGTGGTGTGCAGACTGCTTTTACATTATTCTTAACGATTTCGCACAAACCAGAAAAAAATTCAACAATATGTCTTTGAAACTATATATTCACAGTATTATGAATGAATTGTAGTTTATTATTCCATAATGTGACTGATTTTACTAATTGCATTAGTACTGTACAAAGTTTGAGGTGCGCTATTTGATAGATTCCCCCGCTCCCCCTACCTCGGGCTTCCAGTGGGGAGACCTGAGGTCAACCTACCCCCGCCCCCCTTCCCATCTCGTACTTCTGAGTGGGAGACCTTCCCAGGCAGTAGCCTGCCTAGCTCACAAAATAGAATCAGAGCAACCACTCCGACAAGGTTTATTGACCCACAGTCCCACACGGTGGCATGATATCATTGACGTGACATGCAAATGAACGATAGAAAACCGATCGCGCAAATGTCACCATTCCCCCAAAAATTGTGCGGGCGCCTAGTGCCGCCCCCGGCAAGATGCCGCCCTGGGCGGCTGCCCATGTTGCCTATACCTAAATCCGCCACTGGCTGGAGGAAGGCATGCACTAATGGATTCAATCTGCCCTGACGACTTGGCTTGTATGGAATGCAGGTCAGCCATTCTAGTCTATTTCAATGGCCCACCAACGCAATGTGCTTCAGTTACGGTTAACTTAAAGACATTAAATGTCATCATCTAACAGTCTCAGATTGATATCACAATTATGCTTATATTTGATATTGTTATACTGTTAAAAACTCTTCTTGAACATTATGGCAAAATGTACAGTGCCGTGAAAAAGTGTTGGCCTCCTTTCAGATGTTCTCTATTTTTGACACTGAATGTTTTTAGATGTTTAACCAAAACCTAATATTAGGTAAAGGGACCCTGAGTGAACAAATACATTTTGATAATTATCTCATTTATTTTATAAACAAAGTTATGCAACACCCAATTCCCCTGTGTGAAAAAGTAATTGCACCCTTCAAGGAAAGATCCACCCAAAACCAGTTTTAGAACACCTACTCATTCAAGGGTTTTTCTATATTTTTACTATTTTCTACATTGTAAAATAGTGAAGACATCAAAACTATGAAATAACACATATGGAATCCTGTAGTAACCAAAAAAGTGTAAAACAAATCAAATATATTTTATATTTGAGATTCTTCAAAAAGCCACCCTTTGCATTCTCTCAAACAGCTTCATGAGGTAGTCACCTGGATTAACAGGTGTGCCTTCTTAAAAATTAATTTGTGGAATTTCTTTACTGCTTAATGCCAATCAGTTGTGTTGTGACACGGTAGGGGGGGTATACAGAAGATAGCCCTAGACCAAGTCCATATTTTTGGGGGGACTGAGCAAATTTCAGGTCTGCTGAGCGCAAACTTGAACGTTGTAAAAATTCTGTGCAACTTCCTTCATGCGTTTATTGTGAACACTAAGTACCCGCTTTAAGTTACAGTTTTAACAGTGGCCATGTAGGCTACTTGTCACGAACTCCTGAAAGGACGGACCAAGGCGCAGCGAGGTATCCAGTATACATGCTTTATTTATGTAACTGGCAAAACAATAAACAAAACGAACGAAGATCGTAACGTTAAAACATAACGACAACAAAGCTATGCACAAACAATAACCCACAAAACCCATCTGAAAACTACAAACATATATATGGTTCCCAATTAGAGGTAACGACACTCAGCTGCCTCTAATTGGGAACCATTACCCCAACATAGAAATAGATCACCTAGAACAAAAAAAAACCCTACACCAAAACGAAACTAAACACGCCAGCCTATAAATATCAGGCCTGAACGTGACAGTACCCCCCCCCAAAGGCGCGGACTCCGACCGCGCCAAAAGNCACGACGGGCACAGGGATCCTGGAGCGTGGAGCAGGGACAGGACGTGCTGGACTCTCTAAGCGCACGGGGGGCCTGGTGCGCGGAGCCGGAACAGGACATGCTGGACTCTAAGCGCACGGGGGGCCTGGTGTGTGGAGCCGGTACTTCTCTCCCCGGCTGTTCACTCACCCTTGCCTCACCGATGATGGGAGCTGGAATGTCTCGCACTGGGCTGTGGATGCGAACCGGAGACCCCACACGCAGAACCGGTGCAGGATATCCTGGTCCAAGGAGGCGCACCGGAGACCAGGAGCGCTGAGCCGGCACCACTCTTCCAGGCTGCACACTCACACTCCCCTGACAGATGAGTGGAGCTGGAATCTCTCGCACCGGGCTGTGAACGCGCACTGGAGACACCGTGCGCAAAACTGCATAGCACGGTGTCTTACCAGTGCGACGCTCCCTCCAACGCTCCTTCCAGAGAGCACGAGGAGTTGGCTCAGGAGTCCATCCTGAACCGGCCAAACTCCCCGTGTGCCCCCCCAAAAAAAGTTTTTGGGGGCTGCCTTTCGGGCTTCCTAGCCAGGCGAGTTCCAACAAACTTCTCTCTCTGGATTCCATGCTCCGTATAATTCCTCATAACTCCCCCGCTCAGCCTTCGCTGCTCCACTTTTCTCCCTGGGGTGACGATGCTCAGCTGTCTTCTCCCAAGGTCCCTTACCAGCCAACATCTCCTCCCAAGTCCAGAACTCCCGGGTCTCTCGCTGCTTGGTCTTTTTATGGTGGGTTATTCTGTCACGATCTTCAGAAGGGACAGACCAAGGCGCAGCGAGGTATCCAGTATACATGCTTTATTTATCAACGTAACTGGCAAAACAATAAACAAAACGAACGAAGATCGTAACGTTGAACCATAACTTAATGACAACAGAGCTATGCACAAACAATAACCCACAAAACCCCTCTGAAAACTACAAACATATATATAGGTTCCCAATTAGAGGTAACGACACTCAGCTGCCTCTAATTGGGAACCATTACCCCAACATAGAAATAGATCACCTAGAACAAAAAAACCCTACACCAAAACGAAACTAAACACGCCAGCCTATAAATATCAGGCCTGAACGTGACACTACTGTGGCTATTTGATCATAATGTAGGCCTACCAGAGTGGCCTACCATCAAGAACAATAGAGAAAATGCATCACATAACATTTTAACATAGAAATAGCTGTTCTATCATTCAGCCTACAGTAGCAGCCAATGTGTGGTGTTCAATGTAGGTCTACATTCCATGAGACTTTTGGAGAGAAAAAAACATGCAGGGCTCGACATGAACCTGTTTATTCTCTTGTCCTTCAGACAAGAAGGTGACTGAAAATGTGGTTGTGTGGTTTGATGCAAGAAACCACTTTACAAAATAAAAGGCATTATTATTCCCATACCATTATTACAGAGAAACAGACAAATTATGCTACCTTCTGCTTATTGGCTATTTAGCTTATTCAAGCCTGTCTCATGCTGTAAACACAGATCCATATGGCAATGGACTATTTGCATATAGGAGCACAGGTCTGTGTAGAGTACTAGCTGAGTAGTGCATGTCAATGCAATAGAATCCTACTCCGATTTGTTCTGCCTACAACAAAATCTCTTGCAAATATTGTATTGATTAGATCACAATTGCCACAGTAAAGGGAAACGTTGATAGTGTTAACAGGGAAAACTCTAGAACAGTGGTCACTAACCTTTTGAAGATCACTTTGAGTCAAAATGCAAGCCGAGATCTACCGCTCAGATTTTGTTTAACATGACTTAAAAAACGTAAGCCTAAGCAACATAAACCAATTAAAAACAGTACTGTAGCAATGAGGCTTGTGCAGTAAGCTATAGGCCCAAAGACATTATCAACGCATATTGTCTTTGCTTGAATTGCCCTGCCAATGCATTGTTGTTCGGGCAATTTTTTTAATATTATATTTAAAAAGTTGAGGTAGGCTATATGATCACACCGGTAATAGATCCATTGTTGTATTACTTGTGAAGCACAGCTGAGTGAACATACATTTTTATTTTTATTTTTATTTTACTGTGTTGATGGTGCCTGCATCTGATGGTCAGTCTCAGTGGAGGGAGAGAGCAGCAGACTGAGGGTCCGCCTCTCAACATCCCTCCGCTCTCCCTTTCCTCCACTGACACTGACCAAAAAGGGACACTGTCTTCCAGCTGGCGAAACTCGAGTCGCACCGCATTATTTCTGCCTCATGCACAAAACATGTTGTTACTCCTATGAACAGAGGAAGGGAAATATTCCTAGATATTGAAAACGACCCAATCTGCTAATAATAACAGTGCAAGCCTATAGATACACTTTCCTGCTCATTTATTACTGCTGCAGTGCTTGTTGTAGCGCTGAGTGGAAATAGGAAGAACGTGCTTTTTATGGCTTATAAAAGTGTTGAATACAAAGTGTTGACAGTGCTGAGTAAGAAACATGAACTCACTCGTAAAAACAGCATCTCTTTGCTGTATTCGTTGACACTCTCTCTAGTCATGGTTTTAAACGTTTTGAAATCTCACAGTATATGCCATGCTGTTGTGTGTTATTAATGGAGATATAATTGCAGAATTTATTTTTATAACTTCGTGGGGCTACTGTGGTGATCATGCAAAGTAATTAATCACACTTTTTTCTATATTTGGGAGCATGGACTGTAGGCCTTACAGTAGGCATTTTGACTGTTGTTTTAGTGATTTCCACTCTGTATGTAGGCCTGTTATAGCCATTTCCGTTGCACAACCCCATCACACAGAGGCTATATCAATAAATTAGACAAAACAAAATATTGATTAAGTCTTGGCCATAACCTGTCCTGAGCGAAATAGCCAAGGGATCCGAAATGGTCAAGACTATCTATAGCCTATTCTTATTGCCAGATCTGTTTTCTCTATCAGCCACTGCACAGGCGTCTTCAACTATTTTGTGAAAAATGTATTTGAGGCTATATTTAGAGGCCTGTGAGCTAATGTGCAGGATACCTCTTTCCGCTTTCCGTTTCTTTAATGTGTTATACTTTTTCGTGTAGCACTCCTCACAGGCCTTTTGGTGTACTTTTTTGTTTTTTGGTGAGATGAAACTGCCAAAGCTCCAAAAAGGTATTATTGCACGTCAGAATTGCAACACAAGATTGTTCAAGCCTAAAATGTTGGTCCGTAATCGTAACATGGTGTTTGTATGTTCACAGATTAAATTTCACGTTTCATGTTTCACGCATGGCTTTTCTTACAATCATAGCAATTTACGTATGGATTTTCTTACGATCCTAATGATACGTACGTTAAAACCTTTTGGCAGGTATCTCGAATCAAAACAATCAACTAAAAATGCCTTGGAGATCGATCCCGATCAACCGGTTGGTGACCACCGCTCTAGAAGGTTGAGTGGAATTCAATCTCATGCTTCTTTCTCTCTGATATAGCTGATATATCTGGCTACTGCGCACAGTTTTGAGGGATTTCATCCCTCTGTGCCAAGAGAAAGTAGTCATGCTTCAATTCTACAAAATTATTTAGTATTTTTTCATGTTGAGAGCTCTAAATCACCGAGATGAAATCACGATTGCTGGAATCGCTAGACTGACCCCTTTAAATATGCCTTCTCCATAGCTCAGAGTGAGAGGAAATCGATTATTTTTCTAGATAGGTCAGAAAATGTGACACGTCACTCAAATCGTTATTGGTCGTATACACATATTTAGCAATGTTATTGCGGGTTTAGTGAAATGCTTGTGTTCCTATCTCCAACAGTGTATTAATATCTAACAGTACACACAAATCTAAAAAGTAAAAGAATGGAATTAAGAAATATTAGGACGAGCAATGTTGGGGTCCGGAGTATATGTGTGATGGGATGTGTAGACGATATGGACAGTAAACGGATAGAATATGTAGTATTTGAAGAATATTACATGTACGGCAATAGTTAAATAGGATAGGTCTTCACTAGAATACAGTATATACATACGTACCTTTCTGAGATGTCATATTCTGGTTCTTAACTGGTCAATGAATGACCTTTTTCTGATCTCTAAAAAGACATCTGGAAAACATACTTTTATAATCAGTACACAACTTGTCCATGACGTCGCACAAAAGACGCCTCAAAGACATCATTGCAAACAGTTTTGCTCACTGGGATGTAGGCTATGTAGTGTACCTTTATGAATCATGCTAATTTTCTTAGGAGTGGAAGCCCTATCGGGTGAAAAGCGGCTATGGCCCTGATCCGATATTTTACCAATAAGCAAACAGTTGAATAAAAAGGTAAAAAACAAGGATGCAGCAGCATCACTTTCTCTGGTAGTAGGCTATATAGATCAGGAAAATTTGAATATCGTAGTGATTCCTGAAGCATTGAACGTGGCATGTGCACAGAGTAGCCTTTTTGTCTTCTACCGAACCAATACCAAACCAATCAGGTGGTTGTTAGACGAAACAAAGCTTCAAACGTCATTGATCACATGCTTCTGATAAAGTGATACAGGCATTGGCACACTGTTTCGAAGTAAACTGCTAATCGACTTCGACACATGCCCAGGAGCTCCGGTATCAAACATAACATCACTAAAATGTGGACCTAGAAGCCAGTTCCACTGCTGGTTTTAATTATTCTCCTCAGATCTAGGACTGATTTTGTTGTAGGACACGAAGTGGGAGCAATTCATTATCTGTCAGAACAGACCAGCAGTACTTGTATAGGATATTTGAATAGGATAGGCCTACCCCTGGGGTGTATTCACTAGAAACCAAACAGAATCAAACAGAACATACGAAAACAGGGAGGGACCTACCTGAATTTGTCCAACAGAAACCCGTTTTTGATTTGCGACTGTTTGCTACAGTGTGCACCCCTGGTATAGATATTTCAACATTTACAATGTGAGAGGTAAACATATTCTTTCACCCTAACAGGTGTTCTTCTTACCATTGAAAAAGTCTGCATGAACTGCCTTTTCATTGGCGGCCAGGTCCAGCAGTTCTGTTCTCCCACCACCTGTCAGGACAGAAAGTGCAGCATGTGAGAAGGTGAAAGAGAAACTCAACAAGCAGACATTTTGGGGGCAGGTACCCTAGTTAGAGAAGCGGGCCTCTCGGAGGGTTGTTGTTGGTATCAAATCCCAGATGCCATATACTGCCGTTGTACCCCTGAGCAAAGCACTCAAACTGGCCAAGGTTTGCCGAACTAAGACTGACGCTGTGCTCCAACCTTTAAGTGAGTGTGTTCCAGAGGGTTAAAGCAGAAGCCACATTTCTGTTTCCCTGTGACAATGGACAATAAGTATATTGTTTTACTTCAATAGCTAGCTGTATTAATCTACAACAGTGCTGTGGTGGAAGCTAGCTAGCTACCTGGCTGACTTAATTCAATAAATGTGATTTGAAATCTAGTCTCCAGCTAACTAAAAATGTCTTACAACAACCAAATAGAGCTTGGTTACTTATTGTGTGAGTTCATGCAGAGTACGTCTAGATAGTTAGCTAGCTAACAATTCTGAAGCAAAACATATGTTTGCAAACCTCATCAAGATCCACGTATGGCCCAGCTCCTTCAGGGAACATCTCGTCGACTGCTGCCTTCATCATGGTTGAGTTTGATTGGTCTTTTAAGTGGCATAGATGAATCAAATGTATATTTTAACACTTGAATGTTTAGTAAACTACCTTGCTAGCTAACTAGCTGTGTGCAGTCGCTGGTTTGATGCAGTGTCACATTACAAATATATCAGATGGGGAGACAAGGAACGTGCATGCAACAGAATAGAGATGCCAGATATCTCTGTGTGCACAGGCTATATGGAAGTGCCATGCACATTTATACTGACATTGTATTTCATAGTATAAGACTATGTTGAATTAGACCATATGATGGATTAAAACACTGTTAGGAATGTCCATATTAAAGGTCCAATGTAGCTGTTTTTATATCACTATCAATCATTTCTGGCTAACAATTTAGTACCTAAAAAATAAAGCAAAATAGCTTCTTAGCAAAGAGCAATTTTTCTTTTACTAGGACTGTCCAGGAGTGGTCTGAGTAGGGAGGGGGAAACTGAACTAGGTGTGGTTTGGAACTAGGGTTAGTAGGTAGTGCAATTATGAGAATAATTAAGAGAATTTAATTTAGGTAGGCCATGACTGGCCTCACACTTTAGTACAGTAGGTGGCAGTGTATGCACCTGTAAGTTGGATGCAATCCGCCAACCCATTCTCGAAGAAGATTTCCTGACCGATTCCGCATTTGGTTAATGATGTTTGTCCACCATAAGACACTGTAGACACGGAAGCCTATTTCACTTCCTCAAAATCCCCAGAATGAATTTAAGATAACTCAATAAACGTTTATGTTTTTGCAGAGGATGTTTTAGTTGCACAATTTTACATCTAGCATACAGGGAGGATTTCTGTATTTTTAAAGTTTCATATCTTGAAAACTTGATTGCTGACAAGCAAAACCTTCAGGGACTATGTCAACAATGGACTAATGAAAGAAATAACAAAATATAGTTTTTGGGTGGAGTGTTTTGGAGTGCAAACAAACCCATTGTCCAAAAACTATCTTTCTGTTGAAGGTTATGGGTCTTCCAGTAGGACAACAGCCACAACCACACAAAACACCCTGGAATGGTTCAAGAAATGTTGGACTGTTCTGTTGTGGCCAGTGAAGAGACCAGATCTGAATCACATCCATAACCTATGGCGAGAGCTGAAAACAGCAGTTGGTGAAGGGCACCCCTCAAACATTAAAGAATTAGAGCAGTTTTCTGATGAAGAGTGGGCCAAATTGCCAATAGAAAGGTGAAGCAAGCTCATTGATGGCTACAATAAGCATTTGTTGGCAGTTATCTTGGCCAATGGCTGTGCAACCAAGTACTAGCTTTTGTCCATCCCATTTGTATATATTTGCTCAATTAAAATAGTAAAATAACGTTTACAAAAATGTAATTGGTTCTGCAATGTTTAAAATCCAATAACAAGGTGTGGAGACCTTTTGCTTTCCTAAATGTCCACTTATTTTAAAAGAAATAGGTATTTATTTAAGAAAAGTGCAAGGGTGACAATATATTTAGTCGCAACTGTATAAAACAGAAAATCGTGTTTTTGACTGCACTGGGCCTTTAAGAATGCATTTGTCAGGCATTCTCTTTTGACAGTATACCACATGGTGGCAGTAGACATCTGTCCAAGATCAATCAAGCTCACACGATATTGATTTCCTTGTACTTTATTGCCTCTAATGAGAATATGCATGTTTTCAGTTTGACATAAACATTTAAATAAGGTCACAACAACCCCCCCTTCTGCATACTATGTTGATTACAAACAAAATTTCCCTGTGGGAAAAGTCAACTGTTCCCATCTACTCTATCAAACTCTATTCCATCTCTCAGAGAGTCTTGTCACAGCCCTGCTGCCTGCTAGTGACTATCCGGCTAACATCAATGTTGCTGCTTGTGAAGATCTCCCTGGCTTTGTCGACGGTGGCGACAGGGAGGGTGCGTGTGCGCCCCAGGATCCAGGCAAAGTCCATGTGGAACAGACGCAGGACATCGGTACAGGAATAGACTAGAGCTGAGTTCTCATAGTCGGTGGAGATGATCCAGTAAGGCGAGTAGGGCAGGACTGTTATAGACAGAGCAGAGAGACACACACATGAAGGTAAGACATTCATAGAAAGACACACAAAGGAAAAATATATACACATACACTACCGTTCAAAAGTTTGGGGTCCCTTAGAAATGTCCTTGTTTTTTAAAGAAAAGCAAATTTTTCATTAAAATAACATAAAATTGATCAGAAATACAGTGTAGACATTGTTAATGTTGTAAATGACTGTTGTAGCTGGAAACAGCAGATTTCTTATGGAATATCTACAGTAGAAGTCGGAAGTTTACATACACTGGAGTCATTAAAACTAGTTTTTCAACCACTCCACAAATTTCCTGTTAACAAACTATAGTTTTGGCAAGTCGGTAGGACATCGACTTTGTGCATGACAAGTAATTTTTCCAACAATTGTTTACAGACAGATTATTTCACTTTTAACTCACTGTATCACAATTCCAGTGGGTCAGAAGTTTACATACACTAAGTTGACTGTGCCTTTAAACAGCTTGAAAAATTCCAGAAAATGATGTCACGGCTTTAGAAGCTTCTGATAGGCTAATTGACATCATTTGAGTCAATTGTGGATGTATTTCAAGGCCTACCTTCAAACTCAGTGCCTCTTTGCTTGACATCATGGGAAAATCTAAAGAAATCAGCCAAGACCTCAGAAAAAATATTGTAGACCTCCACAAGTCTGGTTCATCCCTGGGAGCAATTTCCAAATGCCTGAAGGTACCACGTTCATCTGTACAAACAATAGTACACAAGTATAAACACCATGGGACCACGCAGCCGTCATACCGCTCAGGAAGGAGACGCTTTCTGTCTCCTAAAGATGAATGTACTTTGGTGCGAAAAGTGCAAATCAATCCCAGAACAACAGCAAAGGACCCTGTGAAGATGCTGGAGGAAATGACCCACTGGGAATGTGATGAAAGAAATAAAAGCTGAAATAAGTAATTCTCTCTACTATTATTCTGACATTTCACATTCTTAAAATAAAGTGGTGATCCTAGGGAATTTTTGCTAGGATTAAATGTCAGGAATTGTGAAAAACTGAGTTTAAATGTATTTGGCTAAGGTGCATGTAAACTTTCGACTTCAAATGTATCTGTACACAGACAGCCTCAGAGACAAAGTAGTTCCAGTGTTCTCTCACTCCATATTTCTCCTTTCTCTCTCTCTGCTACTGTTTCTCCTTTGACCTCTACTGTGTAGCAACATCTCAGCTTTGCTCTCTTTCCCCCGTCTTGTCTGAGTGTGAGGTTAGCTCCTCCCATTGGAGTATCTCTCAGTCCGTTAGAGTGCAGGTGAGTTGAAGTGATGAAGGGCCACCTCACTGTCAACTCCGCAGTGAGCACCGCACAGTCACCTACTTGAACTATATTTATTCAAGATATACTGTATTGTCCTAATAAATCAGAGGGTATGGAAACAATAAATAGATCTTACTGTCTCGACCGTTTTACCATTTTGGTCTCCGCTTCTCTAGCTTTGAATCTTGCCTTTTCATAATCAACTGTAAGAAAGACAAGCTAGCGAGTGCGCTATGGAGTAGACGTGCTATGTTAGCTCTGCTAATTTTGAAACAAATTCATATTTATCTTAATCTCTCACCACCTATAACTTCAAACATTGTCTGGCAATACAACAAAGGGAAAAGTCACCAAAAAAGGGGGCGCTAAACAAGATAATTTAAATGAGATAGACAACAAACCAATTTCAACATCGCCAACCCACGAGGAGTTAGCTAAAGATGCTAGTTCCCAAAAGCTACCCACAGAACCTACTCCAAGTGACCTTCTGGCTGCTATAAAGGTGGACACAAGGTTGGCTGCTATGTCAAAGAGTATTGGGACTTTGACTGAAACTGTGAAGGCAATTAGGGGCAGGGTGCATGAGGTCGAGCAGAAGACAGTCGATCACAAGTCCAGGCTACAGGACATAGAGAAACAGTGCACAACATTAAAAAATGACAACAAAACCCTGAAAGCCCGATTGGAAATGCTCGAGTCGCATTCAAGATGCCAGAACATCCGAATATTTGGGATCCAGGAGGACACTGAGAAATGGAAACCCACTGAATTTGTCTCGGAGCTGCTGATAGTGAACACTTCAAAACGCCCATCCTGATCGACCGCGCACACAGATCACAGGCAATGAAGCTAGAGGGCACGCCACCAAGGCAATTCATCGCACGGCTACACTTTCCCCAGACCAGGGATCTCATCCTCAAGCTGGCTAGTCAAAAGTTCCCCTACAATGGAGCCAAGGTGTCTTTCTACCCAGATCTTACTTTGGAGGTGAGGAACCAACGGAATGAGTATGATGAGTTGCGCAAGAAATGCAGGGCGGCCAACAGCCGACTCTTCTCAGCCCGGTTTAAGGTGACAGTCGAGGGATCAACACGTATGTTTGACAACCCAAAAGAGGCCGACCTGTTCTTGTCAAGCAAGCTCCCTGGCTGAGGATACAGAACTGCTGTGTCAACTGGCTAAGTGGCCAAATACAGGTCTGTCTTTTCGATCAGAAATTGGGACTTATAATGATGGGTGAGATGTTATTGCTTATATAGCATTGTTTAACCTATCATGTTGTAGCGCCACTCACCCCCTGACGTACATTCGGCTCCTTCTCTGGCTACAAAATAAACTGGCAAAAAAGCGAATTGATGCCATCTGACCCCATTTAGAACAATGATGTACAAGTTCACAAGCCTTGCCATTGTAGTAACAAGAAAACTTTATCAGCTATTGAAAAAAACGAATTGGGACATGAAAATGTATCATCTTAAACAAAATATAGATTTTTGGAAAACTCCTTGGTTGGTTGTATAAACGCTATTAAAATGGTTGTCCTACCCAGGTTTCATAACCTCTTCCAATGTCTACCCAATTTCATACCACAAAGCTATTTTAAGAAACTGGATTCAATAGTAATTCCATTCTTATGGGATAACAAGCCAGCCAGAATTTCAAAGAAGCATTTATGCAAGTACCAGATAGAAGGGGGCTTTGGCCTTTCTCACTTTAAACTGTGTTATTGGGCTGCTAATCTGAACATTGTGTCTTTCTGGAGGGAAAGTTTACCTGGGATCCGACAGAATGATATATGCCTTCATGGCTTTTGATTGAGCAGGCCTCCTGTCAATGTTCCTCACTCCCTGCACTTGTTAATAGTCTAGCATATGTGAAAAAAGCCACGTATGACTCTAATCCAGTCATTTGTCATACTCTTAGGATCTGGAAACAGATTAGGTATTTTCTTAACATACCCACTGTATACAGTGGGGCAAAAAAGTATTTAGTCAGCCACCAATTGTGCAAGTTCTCCAACTTAAAAAGATGAGAGAGGCCTGTAATTTTCATCATAGGTACACTTCAACTATGACAGAC